>UYYA01005572.1:0-16438 GCA_900624975.1 Angiostrongylus costaricensis | reverse complement strand
CACCGAATAATAAAAATATTCTAATATTAAATACGTCCAGGCTCTGAGGAAGGCGAAGTCGCCGAAACGTCAGCCATCGACCAACAACAGCAAAAACAACGACAACGACAACGAAGACCTGCACCAACCTTGTGTCAGCTTAAGAAGATCAATTTATAAGATCATATAAATAAATAAACCAACTATCTATGCCGAGGTTTATAGAAAGTCGGTCTTTTGAGTTATGAATAGTTATTGATTGAAAAGGGTACCATTACGATCTATAGATGTCTGTCAATGAAAATGCAGGAGCATTCTTATTCTATCAGGGATAAATCCCAACGCTGCAGAGCTTATGGATGTACTTTCTTGCTTTTGTCCCTACGGATTGTAGTTCTCCGGGAAGCAGCGACGAAATCGAGAATTTGTCGGCAATCATAAAAGCTATCACTGTAGCGAATAAGTTAATTGAAAACGAGGTATCAAAGCTCATAGAATCGGCGAATTGGTTTTTTCTCACCGACCACATCGGATTTCCATCTTCACTCACAACTAATTTCCTTCTGCATCTCAATTATACCCTGCCAAATTCGCGCATCAAATATCAAGCGGACTTGTTATTACTTCTGGTAGGCTCATGATTATGCGGAAAAAAATGTCCGAAAAAAGACATTGTCTTCGGTTGAGCATTCGGGTGGCCAGAAAAAACACTGTAGGAAGAAATATGAATCCTAAACGAGAAGAAAGAGAGTGCTGGTGTTTTCCCAGACCAGTGCAGTACCAATTATTTGGCGATCGCGGAGGAATAGAAGGCTTGCTGAGTCCAAGGTGCAGGATGGAAGCAAGGACCACCTATGTTTCTCAGCGCACATCTAACCATTGCGCTACACGCGACTTTTCTAATAAGAATACACTCATATGTTATGCCTTCTTTTACCAGTTTCTTCTTAGCTGTGACCAGCTTATTCCTCTTCAATCGATAGCTTTCCTTGCATAGATGCTGCAAAAGGCGCCTATTGAAGAACGCGCTTCGTTCACACTTAAGAAATTGGCTACATACAAGTAAGCTGCTGAGACATTTCTGAGTAAGATACCATAGAAAAGGAGATGCGATCTGCAGTCTACAGCATAAACGCGAAAACAAGAGTCCTGCAGCGGTTATTTCTGTTTTGTATCGAAGCACCAACAAGGAGATTGTTACTAATCGGTTGAGTACTTGATGCTTCATCCGACAGTACCGATTGTTTTGAGGTAAGACAAGGTGACTTTCATCAAATTCCACTTTTTTTCGTTTATACCTTTTCTTATTAACAATTCATAATGGAATATACTCGAGGGAACATACTATTTTTGATGGAAAAATTTTTGCAGCGAAATTTCTCAGCGTATGTCACAGAGTGTTTCTTCTATGAAATTTCCATGGTAACCAGTTTTTGAGTAAACATTTAAAACAACATCGACATTTCCAACGACCAGTGCACAGTGTTCATTTCAAAAATCAAGTTAGTAAATTGTCGGAATACCGGTTATGGTGTACCTTTCAGGTATGGCATGAAATGCAGCACGCCAAGAAACCAGACCAATGCAATCATGACGGCGGTATTCCTTTGGCTCAGGAAGCTTCGGCTCTTGAATGGCCAGGAAATGACGACCAGTCTGTAACTTTAATATTAGAAATAGAATTACCAGAACAAATGAGCACTCCACTTTCCCAATAAAGGTTAAGCATTTGGACTAGGGAGGTGGTGCGAAATTTCAGCGGAGGTAAAACTCGCAAGTACAACGTTGTTGTTTCGACAACTAAACGGAAGTGGAATTAAAGCTTAAGCACGTAATCGCTTTTTACGAGCCTGAGTTTATAGTCAAAAGCACCTCCAACTCTCAGAATGCGCTATTTGCCTCTAATGGAAATTTCCAATTCTTACTTGGATAGTTGTATGGCCCGGCTTCAGTGTTTGTGCANTTTGGAGTTTTGCTGCCTAAGCCATTGAGGTTTCCTGGAGTCCCGAGATCAGCCTGGTCAAAGTCTGCCCTAGGTCGTCACCACCACAGGCTTCGCCGCCTTTGAGAATCACAGGGAGATTTTCTACCATGCGACTAGTTTGATATCATGGCGGTGGTGGATCTTGACATTGGTTCACCCTCAGCTGGTCTTCCTGATGGAAACGTCGGACTCCTTCTCAGCCTGGAGGACATGCTAGGGATTAATCTCCTCGCTGTAGATCGCAGCCCAACAGAGAAACACATCCCAGCTACGATGAGGGGGTAAACCGCTGGAAGGATTACCATTCCCTGCTCTGCCTAATAAAAATTACCATTTCTGCCAAATAAAAAATTCTAGTTCTGCCAAATGAAAATTCATCTCCTTACTAAATCGTTATAGGAACCCAAGAATGCTTAAGGGTAGACGAATGGCACACTCTTTTAGCATTGCGGCAGTGATTGATGCGAGTGCCGATAAACTATGATCTACCAATCTTAATAATGTTACATCTTCTTAAACGGTGCTCATGTTACTTATTAATCGGATTGCATTACTTCTGTAATATACTTTTCATTCCCATCGTACTTCAATAGTGTAATCGCCTCAATAAGCACGGAAGCTATTGAATATTTGGTTGAATTTTTCACGCTTCCTCTATTTTCCAACGAATCGGGGGGGGGGGGGGGGGGGTTTTTTTGGNGGGGGGGGGGGGGGGGGGGGGGGGGGGCTTGTTTAGGATACATTGATAGTCCGTAGTTAAATGTTGCTGTATCAACCCTCCTCCAATGAAACGCTCATCGTATGCATAATTGTCTTGCTCCACCTGCTGAGTCCATTAGTTCTTCATTATTGCTCAGTTGCTAGAAAACTTAAATTGGTTAATGTGAACAAAGGTGAGCTCATGTCCATAAAATCATAAAAATGGTAAAGGATGAAGCTCTCGGCGTTGACCAGTCCCTGAGGGATGCGCCATGCATTCGACTTCATTAAGCATTGCTTGGAGGTGAGTGAATGCATATCTGGCTTTTACAATGACTCGCGGTGGCCTACCGATGTATCAAGCCAGTGCTGCTATTCTCCAAGATAAGTCTGGCACCAATTTGCCGACGCCGGAGGGATGGAACGCTTGGGTGGGCCATGGGCGTGACGACCAATTCCACGTGTGTATCGCAGTGGCACCTCCGACCACTGCGTTACAGACGCCACATAAAGTCATAGCCGTAAGTAATTGAATTAGAAAAACTACGAGCAAGATATCGGCAAAACTAGCGATGTTATAATATCACAACATTTCATTCACCATCATACAGTAGGAAACCTTCTTCCAATCCCCGGATACGAGCTACTTCTTGACATCGACGTGGTCAAATGTCAAAACACCTGAACTCGATTGTCTGGTTGGTTTCTACTGAAGATTACGCTGATCAGCATCCGACTTGTTGTCGAGAAGATATAACTAAGTACCAAATTGCAGCTGAAGTCAAACACGTTCTCGATCGCCTCTGTGGATGGCGGTTGAAAGACAACGAGACGGCTTCAAAAAATAGTGGGATCTATACGATGTATGAGAGAACGTGTCACCTAACTCTATGTAATTAAGCACCATCCTCTCTTATTATTGAAATGGTGCTGCTTTTATAGCATTTATATGGCGTTGTTTTGCTGCCTTCTCCTAACAGTCCGCCGCTTCGTCAGGGCAGAGCGGTGTTCAACGGTGTCTAGTTGCAATGTATGCTCAAGTTTCTTTCAAACAGGATCTAAAAAGCTGGAAAGCAGTGCCAAAAATTCATTGAGACGCCTTCCAATGCCATAAATCAGTGATAACTTGGGAAGAACATTATCGGAATTTAGGAAGTGTTGACAATCAGGAGAAGCCCTAGCATCACTTCTGACACCTCCACTGGGAAAAATTTTGCATAACCTGTAAATTATTGCTGAAGTGGAAAGTGTGAAAGGATCTGCACAAATCTTCGTAATCCGTCACGACGGGAAACGAATCTGAGTAATCAGCTAAACACTCAAGCATTATGTTGTCAAACCGTCATGTTTGCTTTTGTTAGCAATGGAGTCGCATGCGCGGATTCATAATTGTGATTGCAGTACCAACAATGTCATTATGCCCTACTAAAGCGACTTTTACTTAACATTGGCTTAGATAAATAGAGCATAGAGCTCTCGGTGTTGACCAGTCCCTGAGGGATGCGCCATGCATTCGACTTCATTAAGCATCGATGTAGGTGATTGATGCATATCTGGCTTTTACAATGACTCGCGGTGGCCTACCGATGTATCAAGCCAGTGCTGCTATTCTCCAAGATAAGTCTGGCACCAATTTGCCGACGCCGGAGGGATGGAACGCTTGGCGGGCCATGGGCGCGGGGATCGACTCCACGTATGTGTCGCAGTGGCGCCTCCAACCACTGGGCCACACGCGCCCATTGGCGTGGATACCCAATATATTCTTTTAGGCTGTCAACTTACACGAAGTTGTTATCTAATACTTTTTCGGCGACGTCTTTGTCATCTTCAGAGCCAATGATCAGAGTCGATGGTTTACAGTCACTCATCCTCGCGTCGTGGTTGTTTATTGTCGTATCGAGTTGAATCTTCTTTATTGGATCACCGCTCAATTGAGTCACCTCGCTTGGCGATGTTTTCTTTCTGTAGAAGACGGTTTTTGACTGATTGTCGACTGATAAAAAGGCATAATAGTTGGAATGGTAGTGGTACTAGGATTGTTTTTGTGCTACCTATTCTAATACCTATTCCTACGGTATAAACTATCGACATGTGAACAGATCATGATCAGGCTACAGCCAGTCAACAACCATCTTTCATAAAAACAGACCGCTGAGTGTGTAACCGCATTGGCGCAGTGCTCCAGTCAAGAAGACTAGGCTCGACACGACTACAACGGCCTACAAAGCGAGGACAAAGGACTGCGTATCATTGACTCGGAACATCGGCTCTGGAAAATGCGAAGACGCAGGAACTTTAGCAGATAAATAAATGGTAACAACTTCATGTAAGCTGGACAATCTAAGCAAATGTAGTGGCAACATAGTTTTCAAACCTGTTTATTGAAGATATCAGATGCGAATAGACGCTCACATCCCAGACAGACACCATGAATCCTCCGAGCAGTTTTCCAGTAAGCGTTGTACTTGAGAAATCAGACTGTCTAAACGAAAAGAAATGACGGATATTTGAAGAAATATTTTTCAGCGCATTCTCTAACTGTCTGCGCCTGTTAAGCAGACATAGAACAGTTCCATACATAGAGATAAAAACGTGAATTAGGAAACAAGTGAGTAAGAGGAAATCTTCTTCTGTTCTGTGATGAATACAAAAACGAAGCACAAGTGGATTATGAGAGCACCGAAGAAAGAAAAGAAAACCCACAGAATGATCATCGGAGCACAGAAGAATACGAAAAAAGCAAGAGCTATGAAATTAGCAACAGAGTGCGAAAAGCAGAGCTGCTGGAACGACATCGCCATCCTTCCGCCTTTGATGAGTATCGCCATTGCAACGCCGTTACTAAGTAGGCCTAACACACCAAGCTGGAAATGAAAGAGTACGGAGTGATATGTAGAATGGCAGGTGAGGATTAAAAATACTTTGACCCTCTCTCATCGTTTTGCTTTCAGACGTGCTGTAATTAATGAACTACATTAGCCGTATCTATGTGGAAACCTCACGAAAACACCAACTCTGCTCAACATTACTTCTAATAGTTTGTCCGTTTGAACTTATTTTGACTTGTTAGATTCCCTTCCGTAGAGTTCTACGACATTCGCCATAANTCAAACCTGTTTATTGAAGATATCAGATGCGAATAGACGCTCACATCCCAGACAGACACCATGAATCCTCCGAGCAGTTTTCCAGTAAGCGTTGTACTTGAGAAATCAGACTGTCTAAACGAAAAGAAATGACGGATATTTGAAGAAATATTTTTCAGCGCATTCTCTAACTGTCTGCGCCTGTTAAGCAGACATAGAACAGTTCCATACATAGAGATAAAAACGTGAATTAGGAAACAAGTGAGTAAGAGGAAATCTTCTCCTGTTCTGTGATGAATACAAAAACGAAGCACAAGTGGATTATGAGAGCACCGAAGAAAGAAAAGAAAACCCACAGAATGATCATCGGAGCACAGAAGAATACGAAAAAAGCAAGAGCTATGAAATTAGCAACAGAGTGCGAAAAGCAGAGCTGCTGGAACGACATCGCCATCCTTCCGCCTTTGATGAGTATCGCCATTGCAACGCCGTTACTAAGTAGGCCTAACACACCAAGCTGGAAATGAAAGAGTACGGAGTGATATGTAGAATGGCAGGTGAGGATTAAAAATACTTTGACCCTCTCTCATCGTTTTGCTTTCAGACGTGCTGTCATTAGTGAACTACATTAGCCGTATCTATGTGGAAACCTCACGAAAACACCAACTCTGCTCAACATTACTTCTAATAGTTTGTCCGTTTGAACTTATTTTGACTTGTTAGATTCCCTTCCGTAGAGTTCTACGACATTCGCCATAAGGTGCTCTCAGCTAGCAGCCACAGTGAATCACAAAGAAGTCTCCGCATTTTGACTATTTTTTTCTGTAGAATTACAGCAATCATTGGAATAAGACTGACTTTGGTATGGTATCTAAGCAAGTCAAGTTCATTCCTAGATTGATATCTTCATGGCAGAATAGACCGCTTGTGCATATACTGGCTTAGTGCACACGAACCCTCTCTACAACCACTATGAGGCTGGAGAACCACTAGGTTGGGACATTAAAATTACTTAGGTTAAGGCTAGATTCTGGTCAAATAAAAACTAAAAGTATATAATGATACGAATATCGATTGCTTTCATCGGACATCTGGTCTGTTACGAAGACATCCATTTCTTCACAGAATTCCAATTCCATCATCTCGATGATAAAAATGAATGTTGGAAAATTGACAAAGAAACAAACAAATTCATCTGCGATGAAAACTCCCTCGAAGATGTGTCGTACATCTCACTCCATCCCTGCCATTGTCGAGGGATAATTGAGTGTATATTTGGCACATACAGTGACATATGCTTAAATATGCATAATTTCAGTGCATGCATCCTCGCCGACATGCCTGAAACCAATTTTCCACCAGACTTCAGTGGATCACCGCTAGCCATTGAGTAGCCCAGATATCCATCCAGATCCTAAATATATATATATACTTCAACGGTGTCTATTGGAGTCGAATATATAGCGCATCTCTCATGGATTGCTTAGCGCCGAAAACTTTATCTTCTAGCTCTCAAGCAGTAGCGGAAACAACATACGAAGTGTTCGAACATCGTTGCCAAAGATGATTGCGAGAGAAATGAACCGAATGCAAGAAGTGCTGAGATTGGCATTGCAGATGTGATGGCGGGTGATGTAAAGTGAAAAAAATAAAATACGAGTCTTTTCAACTCGCTTGCAACCAAGCTGATTTTTTGTCAATCAAACAACTTTAGAACTAAATCTTTTAGCACACTTATAGGAGAAATACCTCTCTTTTGCCTTAAGGGTACAACAGATCTCAGTCGCTTTCATTGCAACTAATGGTGCTCATTTGGAGAAATGTTTATTCCAAGTTGAAGGCGGGTAATATTTCGCAGCACGTGCATTAAAATCAATGCGGATCGTTGCACATGCGTCAAATCGAAGGGTCGTGATCAGGTATTTCATGGGTTTACATAACGTATACGGAGTCGCCCACTACGGGTCAAAAGCAACCGTTTGTTTAATGTCAGAAGTGGATGGATTCAGTATGTGGACTCGTTATCACTACCTCCTTGGTTTTCTTGCTTGCATGAACCAAGTTGAACTTTTCGTCCACCCATATTATGCATTTAGGCGTATTGCTAAATAGGAGCACCTTTATTCATTTGTATCGTTCAGGGTAAAAGGGATAACGGATAAAGCTTTCGTCGTTGACCAATCTCCTAGGGATGCGCCATGCATTCGACTTCGTTAAGTATCGTTGGAGGTGATTGAATGCACATCTGGCCTTTACAATGACACGCGGTGGCCCACCTTTGCACCGAGCCAGTTTTGCTATCCTCTGAGACAAGTATGTTATTAATTTGCCGACACCGGAGGGATGCTTGAGGGCCATGGGCGCGGCGATCGATTCCACGTAGGTGTCGAAGTGTCGCTTCCAACCACTGAGACACACGCGTCCTCATTTAGGGTAGAAAACTACAGTCAGCTTACTTGGAAGTGCATATTGAAGGATGTAAAGTGCATTCAACAAAACCGCTTAATATTTGCTGTGAGAGAGCTTATAATGTACTCAAGGCTATCTCTTGTCATAACCGCTAAAACTACTTAGGGCCATGTGAGTTAGGTTAGAAACATCGAATTCGATATCACCTGGCCAAACAAGCTGAGCACACCGTTATCAAAACGATTTTTGCAAAAGTCAAAGCTAACTTTCCCATTAGTGGAAGCTTGTGTGAAGCCTATTTTTGTCTCGTAGAAAATGTTTTTCTTAAAGGTTGGCTGCATCTCACATCTACAGTGTAGTCATAAGAGTTATTGCACTTCTTGTTCCCTTCAGATACTATTTTATCGTCTACCTATAGAACTGCCCACAGTATGAGCAAAAGTGACATCAGCCTTCTTACGAAGCAATCCTCTTTTTTCAATTTTCCTGATTTTCTGTCCTCACTCTCCCAGTTAACATATGATTAGCACGATTCTCTTATAATTCAATTCCCATTGTCCGCAAATAAGGATGTAATAGGTCTTAGTTTCCATGTTGAATAATGCTGTTAAGTAGACGTTCGCTACGTAATAGTTAAAAGTGCCATGAAATACACAAGTGGTTCTTAGGTCGAGTTCGCACCTTGGACAAACCGCACCCTCTGTTATCACAAAGTCGGCAAACTGGTAGGTACNTCTACAGTGTAGTCATAAGAGTTATTGCACTTCTTGTTCCCTTCAGATACTATTTTATCGTCTACCTATAGAACTGCCCACAGTATGAGCAAAAGTGACATCAGCCTTCTTACGAAGCAATGCTCTTTCTTCAATTTTCCTGATTTTCTGTCCTCACTCTCCCAGTTAACATATGATTAGCACGATTCTCTTATAATTCAATTTCCATTGTCCGCAAATAAGGATGTAATAGGTCTTAGTTTCCATGTTGAATAATGCTGTTAAATAGACGTTCGCTACGTAATAGTTAAAAGTGCCATGAAATACACAAGTGGTCCTTAGGTCGAGTTCGCACCTTGGACAAACCGCACCCTCTGTTATCACAAAGTCGGCAAACTGGTAGGTACATCAGTACGCCACTAAAACTCACTATATATAGTAGTTTTGCATTTATTCATTTATGGTATGCTTTATGGTTTGGAAGTATTCATCAACGCCGAACGTTTTACCCATTACATTCTCTGTGATGTTAATCTACATCTCTTAATTCTATCGTAACCTCACCACAGCCATCGATTGGAATTTCTATCGAAACTTTCCTTTCATAGGAAGGCTTGATTAATCAAGAAAGCGATTCAATCACATACGTAACCATGTTTAAGCGAAGTATGCACCCATTTTTTTCTTTGTAGTGGTGCGAATGCTGTCGAATGCATGGTGCATGCTTGATGGGATGATGAACTCTGGTCGGAAGCTTTGTCCTTTATCAGTCATTTATATATAAAGCGATGAGTCAAGTTCTCTCACAAACATGTCATCACGTTCTCATGCAGCTCAGTTATCGAAAAGGGGCATCGTCGCGAATGTGCTAAATCAACTACCACTTTGCACTGAGTGAAATGCGCGCAAAGAAATGAGCACGCTCCCGTGAGGCGTCCTCGTGAGCATGTTAACGAACTCCAAGGATCTGCTATGAGTAAAGCAGATTTTCGGAGTGGCACCAATAACTAAGCAACCAAACCTCCCTTGCACTTCTATTTCAATTGATGACTTCAACACCACTGGGTAACCTTTAGAAAGAACCTTAAGAAGTAGTTACGAACTGAAACTTGCTCAAATTCTTGAGCTCATACGAGATTGATAAAGGCATTTATTTCGGCCAACATTTCGATGCCTTCGCCTTCATCAGAGCCGACGTGATCGTTTCGGTGGTCAACAGTTGTTCGTTATCTCGATGTGGCGTCTTCTTCTACGTACCTAGACGGGACCTTTTTTAGTGAACACCGCACGAATGAGCATGCATTCCCGACAGTGTCCTTTCATACAGGGCGGCTGGTGCTGATAAGACTATCTGTTGATAATAGTTTGCTTTTCAACGAATAATCCACCCTACAGCAGTCGATATAATGTTGGCTGGCACAAAGCGAACAGCAAAACCTTTTCCAAACCGACCGTCATTAACCTCGGTAGTGAAATAATCAACATTTATTCTTATCGAACTGATATTTCAATGGAAAACTAACGAAGCTGGATATTATTTGCTAAAACAATATGAAACGTAGCCACCATTAACCGCTTTCGTTTTCGTCTTCAAGCCCTTCATCACGAAAGCCATCCACAAGGAACACTTCAGAAGAACTTCAAATTGGGAGCCATTCAACTTTCATGGTGACAACTGATAGTATCCGCAGAAACACAGAAATTGAGAAGCCCTTCTCTGCATTTGACATTTCGATGGTGCAAAGAGCACCATAAAAATGAGCTCTAGAACCATTCAAACTACGAAAAACGCCATGGACAAAAGTTTGGTCACTTTTTTGGTACCTTTTGAGAAAATAGATGTTGTTGACGACACAAATGAGAATCACATTCAGTTCATCCAATGTCGTCACGTCAGTGGTGGAAAAACCAAAAGTTTGAAAACGTAAAAGCTTTTCTCTGTCATATTCAATAGATCGAAAACAAGACTTTATGTAGAAAAGAGTAGAAGTATAAGCTAAAGTTTTAGTTAGAAGAGGAAAAGGATTCTCAGTGGACAGCGAAGACCTTCCCAGTTCGCTCACGAAAATACCAGATCCGAACATTTGGAAAACCTACCGCTAGTACATCTCAACACACTACCCCTGTACTTTTCAACGTCGCTCAACCTTCCTCCTCTCTATCCTGTACAACAATTTTACTGACGTCACCAAGTGGACGCAAAAGGCGATGGCCAGACAGGGGATCGACTAAAAGCGAGCATAGAACGAGAACCGTTTACGACAGAGTTGAGTTGGATGTCAAACTCATAATGGGACGATCGCTTACCCGATACTTAGACATCACCAGTGACTCTTAGGGAAAAATTTTATGCTTCTTTTGTCCATTAAGTGAACAGAACCTTCTGGAAAACTCCGTCATACAGATACGAAAAAAACAGTAGCTGAATTGCAAACAGGAAGTATTTTACACCAAATGTCGTTTAATGAGTTTTGAGTTCCAAAATGATATTTATTACTCACGTTATGGCACTATTTGCTTAATGCACCCCGGCAACTTCGATATCATAGGTAATCACGCTCTTGCCATAATGCTAGTGAACTTTACAGTGATTAACAAATAGAAACAAAATTGATTTTCAACAGCTCACCTTAATTCAAGGAGAGAATACCTTAGTAATTCGAGATATGAGAAGAACTGCCAACAAGAATGCCAACGGTTTACCGCTTCATCGCGGCTAGGAGGTGTTCGTGGGTGTTGCGCTGCGATGTACAGCGGACCGATTCATCTTCCTGGCAGGGTCCCACAAGCTGAGAATGAGTCTGGCGTTTCCATCAAGAAGCTTAGCTAAGAGTAAACCAATAACAGGATCCACCACCGTCTTGGAATTAAACTAATCGCATGGGGGCAAATCTCTTTCTGATCCACAGAGGCGGCTACTGCCTGCGGTGGTGCCGACCAGCGGCAGGCATTGGCCAAGCTGACCTCGAGACTGCAGGGAAACACAATAGCTAAATCAACAAAACTCCGAAAAATATGCTGAGGGCCGCGCAACCAATGAGGACAGACCGTCTAACTATCCAACTAAGTATCAACAATCACCTGTATCACCTGTAGTCCCGTTGATCGTCGAGTGACTCGAGCGGGCGCCAGTAAATGTTCCAGTTTTTTCTGTTGCGTGCAAGAATAGCCCAGTTGGTTTTGCTGGCTCTAGGGAGCATCGTACCTTTTCTCTTGGCTCTTCATGAAAAATTCTGACTATTGGGTCGGTGGTCTTCCTGCAGTACGTTTGACATCCCCAGGAATCCTGTCACTAACGGCTCTTATCCATCGGCTGTCGTTCATACGCATTACGTGTCCGGCTCACCCTATTTTTGACTTTTTGGCGTACAGAACGGCATGTTTGATATTTGGTCGTTGATGCAGATCGGAGCTTCGGATCCCATCTCTTACTTGTGCGGAACGGGATACTCCTAGCATCGCCCTTTCGACTGCACGTTCGATTACGCTGAGTGACCTTTCATCCTGCTTACACAGCGACCAGGTTTCTGACGCATACTTTAGGGCAGAAAGTACCGTTGGGTCGAAAAGGTGGGCACGCAGTCGGGTGTTCTTTCTTCTCTTCACTACATCCTCGATGCTCTTGAAAGCTCCCTAAGTCGCTGGTTTTCTTCTGCTCAGCTCTGGAGCTGGGTCGTTCATCACATTGATTTCCCAACCTAGATAGATATAACTGGTGCATTCGGAGATATTCGTTTCGTTGAGCGTGAATGGGGCATGCGAAACCAATCCGTTCTTCATGAACATCGTTTTTGTGAGATTTAGTCGAAGACCAATCTTTCCACAGGCTTTATCAAAGTCGTCAAGCATACGTTCTGCTTGGCTAATGTTTGGTGTCATAAGGACGATGTCATCAGTAAAGCGAGGATGGTGTAACTGCCGACCATCGATTTTCACTCCCATATTATCCCATTCCAGTGTTCGCATGACGTTCTGGAGGATGGCGGTAAATAATTTTGTCGAGATGGTGTAGCGTTGCCTAACTCCTCTTTTGACGTCAATGTTAATATCGTTGTAGAATGGTGATATCTTGCTTGTAAAATTTTTGTACAGCTCACGAAGAATCTAAATCGATAAAAGTGAGACAAAGCGGTGTTTTGTACTCTTGCGATACTTCATTGAGCCTTGTTACTGTGTGGATGTCGTCCATCGTACTAAATCCTCTTCGAAACCCTGCTTGCTCACATGGCTGTCCTTCGTTTAGTATTNATCCTGTTTAAGATGACTCGAGTGAAAGTTTGTAGACGACAGACAGTAAGCAGATTGGGCGATACTTGCAGATATCGTGTAGGTCATCCTTCTTGAACAATAACATGGTCATGCTGGTCTTCCACTGAGTAGGAACCTTGCATTCAGACAGGTAACGTGTGATGAGCCGAGCAATTGTGTCTACGGGGACTGGCAGAAGGTTTTTCAGGTGTTCTGGTCTTATCCTGTCCGGACCAACATTATAGTTTTAGTACATTAGTATTTATTATATTGTTAGTGTTGGTATTAGTATATTAGTAGTTTTAGTATACTAGTACTTAATATAGTGTAAACAATAATTGTTAAGAATACCTACCCCGCCGACGATGGATATTCCAACAATATCGTCTGTAGTGTAATTTGTCATTTCTTACTCGTTATTTAGAACTAATTACGCTATCACTCCACCAGAGAAGACGAATGAAGTTCTGAAATCTCCGATGATGAAGATTTTTGGAAATATGATGAAACGGGTGCGGTAACATCATGATGTTCAACGGAAATGTGAGCGAGAATTGGAAAAGAATAAACGATGAAGCTCGAATATAAACGATTTGCTGGCTTTAGTGACGGTTAGGAATGAACAGAGCACTATGGAGAGACTTTACCGCCGGCCGACGACACTCTATACCTTCGCCTCACTCCACGGTTGCCGGTGGGCGGAGCCCAAACAAAAACAGTCCCTTAAATACCGGCTTTCATTAAACCTTAGTAACAATAACAACGTGCCAAAATATCTCGGAATGTACTCAAATTTACTTTAGTTCAGTTTCAGTGTGTACTAGAGAACCATTACAGTATGGATGTCGGCTCGTATCTCTGAAATTCGTGGTATTTAGTGAACTCCACGCCTTACAATGTTTGAACTGAGCCGAAATAAATTCGAATTAAATTCGCTAGCTCACTTTCCTTTATACTAAGGACTATTACATGTGATTTGCCATCCATAACTGGTTAAATTTGTTCAGTAAGAAGTAACATACAAACAACTCAGGCGAATGACCATGGAGCCCGAGCCCACACTCACTCCTTCGCGTCCTTAGATATAATGGAAATGGGAGTAGTACAGGTTAGAGCGGATCTGCAATACACATACGGCCATTGGTTCGACCTGCGGCCTGCGTGAACCACTCCTGCTCTCCATTCGGGCTAGGTAAATTGCCCAAAGATCTCTCCGGGAGGAAGAACACTGAGTTAATAGATCGCTAGGCTCACTCAAGTCACTGTGAAGATCAGTTATGCATGCGATCGGCTTTACTTCATTTAGCATCGTTGGAGGTGACTGAATGCATATGTGGCCTTTAGAATAACTCGTGGTGGGCTACCGATATGCTATCCTTCCAGACAAGTCTGGTATCAGTTTGTCGACCTCGGAGGGATGGAAGGCTTGTTAAGCCTGGGGAGCGGGATGGATCCCATGTGTATTGGGCAGCACCTCTAAATAATGCGCTATATTCGAACAGATTTACAGCGCTTAATGAAATTGAGTACCTAGCACTTCTCTGAGAGGCTAGCCAATGCCTTTGTTCTAAACTTCTTGTTCTAGAAAAAGGAAAGTCTTGAGGTTTGGCATAGAGTCTCGGCTTCCTCAGAGAGTTTTGGACGTATCGACGTGTTAGAAAAATGCAAACGACATATACGCAAATCAACCGAATAGAACAAAAACAAAAAGTCAAGCGCCTAACACATTTTTACATAATATTTTGTTCGCAATCCTGTCACCGAAACGTTGATAATGGCCTTGTCGGTGACACATTGTTGGTGGTTATGTAATGGGCTCTCAGAGTCCTTTTTGACAAAAGTGGAGATTACTTGCCTTATGTACGATTAGGTTACTTTAGCTCATAGTGTCCCGTACAGGAACTATAGTGTCCATAGTGGTTTAGACCAAATGGCCGTATGGGCACCACAGTGTCCATATTCAGCTTAGTGGATTCCAAAGTTTTCTTTTGCCGCCCTATGTATATTTATCTGGCAGCTAATCGAATAAAATAAAGGATAAAGCTCTCGGCGTTGATCAATTTTTNNAGGGATTAGCCATACATTCGGCTTCGTTATGCAACGTTGGTGTTGATTGAATGCATATCTGACGTTTACAGTGACTCACGGTGGCCTACCAATGTGTCAAGCCAGTGCTGCTGTCCTCCTATACAAGTTTGGTATCAGTTTGCCGATTACGAATGGATGGAAGGTCTGGTGAGCCTGCGACGCGGAGATCGATCCCACGTGTATTGCAGCGCGCCTCTGAACACTATGCCCACAGCTAATCGAAAGAACATCGGAATGGTAGGGTTGGGTCCAGAAAAGCCATTCTCTACCCGTAATGATTTACAGAAACCATTTTTTCGGAAATGTTCACCGATCGGTCATTTCAGTAGCAATTAGCCGTCATTTTATTCCAATCACTGTGATCGTTGTATGGGGTCTAAAAATATGGAAAACGCCGAAATAATCTAGAAATGAGTGCAAATACTTCCAAACACAATGTGGTTAGCTTTTATCTACCGCCTATTCTTTTTTCATAGCAGGGTATGATATGAGGCTTAATCACAATGGCATGGAGAACCTCCTTTGATACTATGGTCGCCTCGCAGCCACACGCCACATGCCGCAATGTACCCTTTGCAATCTACCCGGTCAATTGCGTTCAGTGTTTCAGGCAGTTGAACTGGGTCGCACAACGGCGATGGCTTATTCGAGGGTGGAGGCGTAGCAGTAGAACAGTTTACTACTACTTTGTGAAATAACGAAGCCAGTAACGTTTGGTGTTTCAGGCAGTTAGGTACAGTCTACTGCAGCCTGGGATCAACGATCCACCAGCGGGTGCATATGAATCCGCGGATGCCGCAGCGTATATAAGGCATATGCCATCGACTGCGGAGACATGCCATCACCCACCTCACCCCAGATCAGTAGTGCGGATAATCCGCCTCTTGCAACGTCATTCTCAGTTATCCTCAATCACCCGTAGTTATTCTCAGTCAATCTCAGTCATGCTGTGTCATACTCAGTCATTCGCAGATTAATGTATTTCGTTTCTTAGCTAGTCCATGATGCGTTGTCGGTAGCGGCGGGTGTTTCCAAATGCGTTCTGCTTGTAAAAGTGGTATCGGTGGCATGTACCGTTCCCCTACAAATGTACGCCATCCGTACAAGGCCGCTGTATTAGTTCTCAGTCGTTATCTTTCTGTCCCATGATATCTCTTAGGCAATGGTGGCACCCATCGATGCTCAAACTTCACGTTGCAGTTATAGCGTTATCCACGATCAGCTGCCTGACT
>UYYA01005571.1:0-16467 GCA_900624975.1 Angiostrongylus costaricensis | reverse complement strand
GATACCAGATCACTTGTGAAGGAATTTACCGCACCGGTTATCTTGGTAGTTCCGTTGCTCCAACCGCCTGTAGTGGTTTCGCCTGAACTACTTGAGGATTTATGTTGTCGTTACAAGTATGAAACCTATGTTCAATTGTGATTATGCAGTTTGGTGGAAAACTAGCTTTAAAGGAATCTACAGTGCCTGTTATTTCGGTAGTTCCCTTGCTCCAACTACCTGTCGTGGTTTCACCTGAAATGTGGAAGTGGTGTTAGTCATTACTGCCTTTCCAAATGCAGAAATTGTAATAAACCCTAATCTCACACTATGAAACTGAAAAATTATGTCACCGCTAATCCCAGTTGCTCCACTGTTACCACCGCTTGCAGTGGTTTCACTTGAAATGCGCAAAAATCAAATCTTTATTTCTACGGTTTTTCAAATATAAATGACCAATCTAATTTCTATTTTACAAATGAGCTGAAGAAGTGTTTCCTAGTAGTTATTTCGGTAGTTCCATTGCTGCCACCATTGGTGGTGGTTTCTGCTGAAATATGCGAGAACTACGCACTTATTTTCCTTAAAAAACTGGAATTTACTGTAAGCTATTGCTTTGTTTATTATGCTTTGACTTCTCTTTGTTGACTTTGTATTATTTTTTCATGGCAGGGTATAGTGTGAAATTCGACAACGATGATGTTGCGACATTTGCAAAGCTCAGACTCCATGCCGGCTTCGAATCCTCGGTTACCATTTCAGGTGCTTGCGTGTTATCCACTTTGCCAAATCGTGGCTCCTGCCTTTTTTTTCTCTCGGCCAATATTTCACCTTAACTTTTTCGCTTTTGGGTGGTAAACCCCACTTTGCCTATTGCTCTTATTTTGTGTATTTTCCGTTGCACTTTCATTTCTATATACTCCTTCACACCTAAGAAAACTACAAAACAAAGCTTACGGTTAATTAGAGTAGTTCCATTGCTACTACCTCTTGTAGTGCTTTCAAGAAACTATGAGAGGCTTTTTAATGCTTTTGATTGCAGAAATAAAGCTTGTTTAGAACTTCTGTGCTATTTCACACCAAAGCGACTGAATAAAAAAAACCCCACCAGCAATCTCAGTGGTTCCATTGCTAGTACTGCCCGTAGTTGTTTTAGCTGAACATAAGAAAGTGTTTTTGTTGTATTCAAGACTTAAAACTTGTTCTATGTTCGCACTTTGCAGCTTTACATTAAAGATACCGCGAAAACAAATCTACCGTACCAGTTATTTCTGTGGTCCTGTTACATTCACCGCTCGCTGTAGTTTCACCTAAAAAGGTCAGAATCATCCGTTTTAATTCTTGTTACTACGGAATTTATTGCTGTAAAGTTATTGCTGTAAAGTTTCTATTGAAACACATTGGCGATAGGATGGAATTTCTACTTGCTGCGGTGCAGGTCTAACTTTCCATTGCTTGAGGACTTATGAATACTCGTACACCAACTAACGACATCGCTACCAGCTATTGTGTCATTAGTTAGCATGTGATCCTACCATTATCACTGTAATGGTGCAATTTTTCTAACTTTTTTTGCACCAGCCCATCCCGTGCGACAAACGTGGTTGAGCACAACAACTGAAAATTGCTTTAAGATTGACATGATTAGGATGTTAAAAACGATGAATGTTGTCCATAACAACCAGTAGTTTTCCAATAACTGTGGTGAATGAGATGTTGGGATCCTGGCACACCTCTAGAATGGACTTTCATCTATGCTAATGGGTATACGCAGAATTTTTGTTCCGAAATTTCTCTTAAATTACAGAATTCTCAAAAATCAAGCGAACTAAAAATTCCGAAATTTTGTCAAGACATAACAAGGCAGTCTTAACTTTAAATGTAAAAGCGCTTTTTGAACTCTTTCGTGTTTTCGCTCCTTTATTTAATTTTTCTTACATTGTAGTAAAGTTTCAATTTTATCACTTTTAATGAATTTTAGAGCTGGGAAATTAGCATTTGGTCTTTCATCATGCCAGCATCTTAAGAATTTAACGGCAATCGACTCCTTGTCGAAAATGACGAAGCGGAAGCCGAAGATGCGGCGAGACATGCGTAAATTTCCACCCTATCTTTCAGCAAGTCTGAGCGAAATCCGAAATCGGTGTTTAAGGAGAAGGATAAGGATGGTGAAGTCAGTGGTGATTGAACGAACATTGTTGTTTATGAATCCTAGGGCTTCCGTGTTAGAGAATCTGTTATGGATTAAGAGCTTTTGTTTGTAAACCCAGAACTAGTTATTTAAGGTATGGCTAACAGTGAGAAGGCGATAATAAATGGGACGATAAGATAAATGCAAGAAAGGTAAGTTTTGTGAAAGCCTGCTCCAGAGATGAAAATATAATTTGATCGTTGCCTTATGTAGGAATTTGAACAGCATACAGCAGCTGTTAAAGAAACAAAAACATTCATCAATCTTCACCTCAAGAAGGGGCATGGGATCACTCGCCGTTTTGTTTGCCATATTATTGCAAAACAAATTATTTAAAAGACCGATTTGGGATGGTGTTGACTTACATCGGCTTGAATTCTTTCGAAATTGTTCCGAAAAATTTTGCATCTTTCGGTAGGAAGCCCAGATTTTGGGCGAAAATGTGGCTTGTATGCAAGAGGTGTTAAATGGAAGAGTTCCAGATTCTTGGATTTTGAAATATACGTTTTGACCGAGTGCTTAAAGAAGTAGTAAAAGATTACAATAACAATAAGCAGTTGGCAAGTGCCATGATTTCCTACAGTAGCCGAAAGGTGTTTCTAAAGGCTAAACATCGGCGTTTAAATGCAGAAGAAATATCTTTGAGTTTTTCTCACCTACAGGAATTTTTTTTCTACAGAACAACAAGTGCTCTGGATAGCCTGTTTTCTATGAATTACAAATGTAAAATTAAGTTTTCCACAGGCCACCTCTTGCACAAATTTCGCTAGGTGAGGTACGGATTAAACAGAACAACAAATACTAGAAGTAATGTTTGCTAACTTCAACTTGATAACTAATTACTGAAAAGGAATTTGATTGAGATCGGAGTTTATCATCCACAAGCCTCTGCAAAGATACTTGTTGAAATCAATGCACATTGTTGCAAAATGTTATTCTTATTGTGTGCCAAACCGACAAAAAACGGTCTCTTACCGGTAATCTCAGTTGTTCCATTGCTACTTTCGCTTGCTGTTGTTTTTGCTGAAATACAAAGGAATTATTTTTTCTGTCTTTGGGAAATATATGAATAAAAGTGCTTTCGCGTGTGGTGTGTGGTGCAGTGGTTTGAGGTGCCACTGCGGCACACACGTGGAATCGATCGTACCAGACTTGTTTGGGAGGATAGCAGCACTGGCTCGATACATCAGTAGGCCACCGCGAGTCATCGTAAAGACCAGGTATGCATTCAATCACTTTCAAACGTTACTTAATGAAGTGGAATACATGGTGCGTCCTTCAAGGATTGATCAACGCCGAGAGCTTTATCCTTTATCCTTATTAAGTGCTTTCTACATTAGCATTTTGTAGTTTTACACCAAGCAGATTACAAAAAACTCATCGTACCACTCATCTCCGTAGTTCCGTTGCTACTACTGCTTGTGGTAGGCTCATCGGAGGTATGTGAACATTAGAATTTCAAATTTTTATTGTTTTTGCAAATAAAGAGCTTATTATATATTCTTGTTTTGGATTTTATATCAAACAGGGAAAATTTTGACCTTAACCCTTATCACATTTGCCCCTTCTGACGCTGTTTTTAAACCCAAATTTTAGCTCTTTACTTTAACCAAAAATATAACGGTTTTATTGTGCGTAGTCATGTTCTCGTGTTCTCTGAAAATTTGGCTCTTCTTGGGAAAACTATTGTCTTTGAGTATACTGGTAGCTTTCTTCCCGTTCTATTTTCCAAAGCAGATTTTTCATAACAGTGAATAGCTTGCAGCAAAGTGTTTTAACTTATTTTCTAAATAAAATTCGTTCGAAAAAGATAAAAGTTCTTCTTAGCCCCTAGCAATTCAAGCCATAAGAAAACTGACCAGACTCGACGGTGCTGAGCGGTTGAAGGAGAACTGAAAAGTCATGTTATGTTGCAAATCTAGAGTGAAAGAGTTGGTGATAACTTAAAATGAGAAGATTCTGAACTTACTAGGTAGAAAATTTAAGAAATTATTCTTAGAAAACCTAGTGTTTCATCGCAAGAAGTTTTTCAACAAAGAAGACTTTTTCACTCGACTTAAATATGCTAATATATTCGTGAATGATGTTTTTCTTTCAAGGAATCGAACCAATTTTGGTGAACTATGGAAGAACATAATCAAGTAACTAACCTATTGTAACACTGAAGAGGAAGACCAGTGACTTTTGCATCGTCGGCTTGGCCACTGTATAGTTTCTCTTACTCTGTTCGTGACTTATATAGCAATGATCGCCTCACATATTCAGCAAAACCGTCTCATTACGAGTTAAATCTGGAAACTGTGAAACAGCAAACAGCGCAAGTCGGTCAGTATTCAAATACCGAAGTGCTTGTGAACAGAAACTACGTAAATTTCGCACTGTTGACATTCCATGTGTTTCCGTTGTCAGTAGCTGTTGAACTGTTCCTACTTCCTCATTTTCGATTCACACAGTGCACGTGCACCGAGTTATAAATTAGAGATAGATGAGAGTCAAAATTTAAGCTTTCAGTAGGATCAACGAAGAAGGTTTGTCGGTTTTTTTTCAGAAAACGTGAGCGTGGTATCGTTGAAGCGTATTTAGATGTTCTTCTAGACAATTTAAATGGTAAATAATTTCGCTGCCTTGTCATTGCAGCTAGGATTTTTCCAGAAAGGCAGGGATTCTTGCGGCAATCGATCAGGCGCGATTCAGCACAATCAGTGTGTGGAACCCTCTGCATACGCTTAATGATGTTCATATTTGCGTATATGGGTATCCTTACGAGTAACCAGACTATTTCATGTGCGTCCAACAAATGATCAAGGCAAAGTAATTTGGGGTATAAAGTAAGAGATTCATAATAGATTCGAACAAATTATCTTAGTTGAGCTTCTACCCCTAGGCACTATGAAAACTAACTTGTAAAAACTGTATGCTTTTATGGAAGCGGTGGAATACTGCTCGTGGTTACTTGTTACTAATATCATTAAAAATAGTGGCTTCATATGGAAGGTGTGATGGTTTTCGTTGAAGTCAAACACCCAAAACCAGCCAGATACCACTCCAATCTGTGAAGGAGAATAGGGAATTTTCTGGTGTCATCTTGGTGGTTTCTTTGTAATATAAGTAATAAGAGAAGAGAACATTAATAACGGCGTTCTTCAAAGTCGCCAAACATTTCACGATACTTAAGCTCACCTTTACGCATTTTCAAATGAAAAAGGGGCTCTAAGCACTCGAACTTTTTTTCCGTTTTTCCCACGAAAAGGTTCGGTCATATTTCTTGTTGAGTTTATCGAAAAGACCTCTACCAATAATATCAATCCAATATCACGGTCTCACCTTCTATTCGTCCAAGCCAGATATCACTACGAAGATTAGGTCGCATGATCTGACCGAGAAGAGCACTCATCTCGAACCACTGCGGTTCCGAAGAAGGCGATGGCATTGGTACACTGACCTAATAAAGTTTACTGAAAAGTACGTGTAAACATGTGCACTACTACTGGACAACACATAGCCTTATTACTACCTAGCCCAAGATTTCTGTTAGAGCTACACATAAAGTATGACGTAGTCTGAAAAAAAACATCTTCATGGCGTCTTTTGAAGGATACATGAGGTGAATTTGAGAGTTCTTGATTCATATATTGGCTTATATAAAGCAATAATTCATATCTATAATGCTTACAAAATTCTGAAACATAATCACTTCCATTGAAATCAAGATATCGAACATTATGCAGACCGCCTAGATGAAACGCTCGGAACATCAGTAAAGTCGAGCTTGCAATGTGCTTCCAGAAAAACGATCCCAAGACATTGGGGCAGGCGAAAATAAGTCTACATGATCTATTCTTCCACTTCCATCATCATCATATCTTCGTCACTTTGCTAGAGTAGGACCACTATGAAGACATCTAATGTAGATATCGCTTCTTCTCGATCTAAAGACTCTGTCAGTGCTCAGTAAGGGCACCCATCATTGCTTGTTGCATCACTCCTTTTTCCTCTAAACTACAGTATAATGCTTCCTAGGCACGCTAAAGCTTTCTGCTGCCAGACAAATCTTCACACTTCAAGCGTGAACGATAAAGATAACCAAAATCCTTGTCGATAATGGCTCGCTTCAAGTAAATCCTCGCTTTTCGAAGAGGCGATGCCCTTCTTTGGATTACTGACACTGTCGAGGGGCCTTACTTTGACCAAATATTGCAATTAAAAGTGCAAGAACACGAGCTTCACTCTTTGGTAGGAAGGAACACTCTCCACAAAGCTTAGAATGCTTAAACATTGCCACACCTATCGGTAGCGAGTACACATCCAAAATCGCTTGAGCAAAATTTACACAATTTCTAAGGAAACAAACCCCGTTATTCGAATATATTTGTCTTACTGTTATTAGGGGTTTTATAATTTCCAGGTAGGAAATTACTGTTATGTGGACGCAACAATGCATTAAGTTATTTTTGCTGTATAAATCACAACACGGCCCAACGGTTTAAACCCTTGTGGTGGTTGGGAGATGTTCCAGGGTGTCGGGCTGCAATGTTCAGTAAGAGGTTTCGTCCACCTGGCAGGGTCTCCCATGCTGAGAAGGAGTCCGGCGTTTCCATCAGGAAGCCCAGCTAAGAGTAAACAAATACCAGGGTCCACCACCGTCCAGGTATCAAAGTCACATGGTGGCAAATCTCCCTCTGATCCACAAGGGTCTTTTGGGATTTTGAGTCCTTTTACATATGGTTTTTCAATGGACAAGAAAATATCAATCTTGAATACAAAAATCCAAAGTACAAAGTTTGGTAGTGGAATATGCTTGGGAATACAATTCACATCCATAATTTCCCCGTATTTTAGGTGGACTGCGGAGTACTACAGATAACAGATCTACTGGCACAGCCAGCAGTAAATTTTTTGTACTCATCTTTGTATGGAAATTGCAAATACAATGGCAACTAGAATTTAAATTCGGAAATAAAGATTATCATAAGAACATAAGAAAACCACCTTCATTAGGTCATCCAATACCGTCGTATTTCAGAAAAATTACGTAGGTTAGTTGAGATAGGCGAAACGAATGATCCCTATGGTATGCTGGTGGACACGTTAGCCCTCGAAAAGGATAATAACGCGTTCGTTCTCCACCGCAGACACACGCGGTCCGGAGCGTTGCAAATATCTCAGCGTCATTGTGATTGAGTCACACATAATGTCCTGTCGTAAAAAATGTAATATGCAGCAAATAAAAAGTTAACTTTACGTAGGTGTTCCACCATTTAGCCAAATATACCACAAAAACACCGAGAAGTTTGAAATGAATTCCTCGTTTTCTTCGAGCCACGAATGACGGCAATAAAGTCCAATCTTTCATTAAAACCCCGATCTCCTGTTCACCAGTTTCTCAATCAAACATCACAGCCATGTCCCTATCACACTAGTTTCGAATAAGTTTTTCTTGAACTGTATATTCATTTATAAAAGAAAAACAAAAAGCTTAAAGCTGAAGCAACTTCACCTTCACTAACTGTTTCTCTTCCATATCTCAGTATCCTTTTAGATTAAAACGGAAGCTAAAGTGTCCATACCGGGCGTTATGGGTTAAATGACCATCAATTCATTGTTGTTAGCTACATCATTAAATTTTTCTTTAAGGCAAATTAATACTTTTGAGCGCTCTCACGCTTTTTTTCTGGAAATAAGTTTTTGCACGCTGAGTATTAGCCGTCAAGTAAGATAAAATTTCATCAACACTAGTTTACTTTCAGGGAGGTCATCTGTTAGTGACGAGAACGATGTACTTCTGTGCATTTTTGAAGGTGCCGACGGCCTTACGTTGACTACGTATAGTAATTAAATCTGTAGGAACATGGGTTTCACTTTATGGTAAGAAGCAAAACTTTTCACAAAGTCGCCGCTTGAACATAACAACAACTATCGATGGCGACTTGACATTCTACATCACTTGAGCAAAATTTACATAGTATCTGAGCAAAGACGCATAGGTATTTGAATACATTTGGCCTTTGTTATTCGTAGTTCTGCAGCTTTTGGGATTACTGTAAACTGTAATCCTGTACACACGTGGAGATAACAAATGTAAAAAGCAGTTTTCGCTATATATAAATCGGAACAAAAATGCCGATAACCTGTGCAGCCTATCACCATTTGGCGATGCGTCCAATGCTACAACGCTTGTCGATCTTCTTGTGCCTCACTTTGCGTAAGTTATTCGATTTGTTTTCTCATTTCAATCATGCGCTACTAAAATCGGCTATGCTACCTGCTGTTTACTGGAAACACATTCGTGCTATTTATGTTGTAGTGAAACAGGTGAAAGGGAAGGGAAATGTGATTCATTACTATGAAGCAGTGAAGTGTCAAAGGTTAATTTCCAAAATTGTCTGCTTACTATTTAATTTGGCAGAAATAAACGGCAAGTCGTTAGTATCTTCTGCCGCTAAAATTCTTATTTTTATCATATTTACAAATTCAGCTGAAGTTTCACTTTTCAGTTCTCCTTCAAGTGCTCAAAACCGTCGAATATGGTTAGTTCAGCAAAATTTATGAAATCTTTAAAACGTTCTAAAAAGTAGACGCGTATAGAAAAGGATTAGGACAGAAACAAAGGGTGTAAGAAATGGAAAACGACGCGAAAAATGTAAAAAACTTGTAAATTTGTAAATCGGTTTTGTTGTCCTTTCGTTTTGTTTTTTTTTAAATAAGCATCGGTCAGTTTATATCGTACATAGCCTAACTTTAGTGGAAGAATTTTAAAAAAATCGAACTTCGGAAGTATTTGTTAAAAAAGCAGCAGAGTGCAAATCCAAACCCTTGTTTGGAGCAAAAGCAATATAGTTCGCTGTAATAGTCATTTAATCACTCGTTTTGGATCCGCCCACGCTTTTTTTGCGGAAGAGCTACTCAGCAGTGTTAAGGAATTATTTTGAACTTACCTGAAGATCCAAGCAGAGTAGAACAGTTTCAGAAAGAAAAGGCGTTCTTTGCTATTCCACCAATTCACCTGTGATCAATGATCGAGTCGAAAAGATTTCGTAAAGATTGTTTTACCTTACTACACGAGTCAGCGGTCCAGTTGATTTTGCTCGGGCGATGGACTAGGAGATTACCATATTCTTTCTCGGAGTTTCCGTGTAGATTTCCCATCAACGAGTCTGTGGTCTATCTGTTACACGCTTGCCATCTGACGGAAGCAAGTCCTTAACACCTCTCTAACTCCTCTAGCTGAGGGCTGATCGGCGGCAGATATTACTAACTATTATTATTAGCGTTACTATTATTCACAATATCTTGACAAACATGACACCGACCGTGATCCGTGGGCGCAGTGAAAACTCCGTATTAGTTCTCCAAGTTTCGATAAACCGGATTTAACTCTAAGGGTCACGTTCAGTATCACTAACTGATCTTTCATCCTGCTTGTTTACACCAGCTTTTCGACCGGTATAGAGCTCTAAAAAAAAGAATAAAGCTCTCGGCGTTAATCAATACCTGAGGAATGCGCCATGCATTCGACTTTACTAAGTATCGTTGGAGAGGATTGAATGCATGTCTGGCCTTCACAATGACCCACGGTAGCCTACCGATGTATCGAGCCAGTGCTGCTATCCTCCCAAACAAGTCTGGTACCAATTTGCCTACCCCAGAGGGATGGAAGGCTTGGTGGGCCATAGGTGCGGGGATCGATTCCACGTGTATGCCGCAGCGTAGCCTCCAACTACTGCGCCACTCGAGCCCTTCTTGATGGGTATATTATAAGATAAACACTGCAAATTTCACTGACTCGCCACTCCCTATAACTTAACATGTTATTAATGTACGCATAGTTGGCAGTGATAATGGAAGATCTACTAATGTATTTGGTAAAACCTGAATTTTCGTGGTATGAAAATGTTATCCATGAGTGCAAATTACCGCAATCCGAATAATTTACTAGTGAGGCATGGTCAACAGTATTACTGACATGCATAATTTTCCAACACTTCAGGTGGGCCACGTACCACCACGGAGAGCGCAATTTCTGATACTACCGGTAAGAAAGTTTTTCATACACATCTTGCAAGAAAATTCTTAATATCCCAGCAAGGCAGCTTTAAATTCATAAATAAAAATGAACACAATTACATAAGGGTGCAACCTCATTAGGTGTGAAATACTGTCGTAATCCAAACAGATTGCGCACCCATATCACCAAAGTAAAATTTCTCACAGCCGACACCACGAATGCTTTAAATAAGGTTTTGATTTTCTTTTAACTATGAAAAACACCAATCCTGTCCAATTTTTCGGGTGGAAATCAGTTTTCGATGCCTGGCTCACTAATATTTTAGTCAAGCATCACTTCTATCACCATGAATGGTTTTGACACATACCGTAAATGTAGAGAGCCTTGTTCAATGTTCCCGTCATTTCAGCTAATAGGTCTCGATGTGACCCTCAGACAGTTTTTTGAGATGAGGTTACTTATAAAGTCACCTTCCTTCAGCTTTTAAATGCCGTGGTTTTCTCTGTACATGGGTCCTTGGCGGTGAGTACTATGAGAGAAAATTGACATAGATTGACATAATTTCGACTGCCACGACCGACTTTCTATTAACCTCGGCATTGATCAAGTGGTTTTGTTCGTATTTTTTTGAGCAAACGCGAGGTGTTATTGTTCTTTGTTCACGATTAAGCTGACGTTTCGGCGAATTTCGCCTTCTTCAGAGCCGCTTTCTATGAGGTCTCCACTAAGTATGTCACGTAGAGACCAACCGCACAGAAATCACGTGGAAGTATAATGTNACGACCGACTTTCTATTAACCTCGGCATTGATCAAGTGGTTTTGTTCGTATTTTTTTGAGCAAACGCGAGGTGTTATTGTTCTTTGTTCACGATTAAGCTGACGTTTCGGCGAATTTCGCCTTCTTCAGAGCCGCTTTCTATGAGGTCTCCACTAAGTATGTCACGTAGAGACCAACCGCACAGAAATCACGTGGAAGTATAATGTCATACATACTTAGTGGAGACCTCATAGAAAGCGGCTCTGAAGAAGGCGAAATTCGCCGAAACGTCAGCTTAATCGTGAACAAAGAACAATAATTTCGACTATAAACGACTGATTAGGTCCAATGGGGTCACCTTCATGTATAGAGAGACAGTATTTCATCTCTTCATTAGACCTGCAACGAACGCTTTAATATTTTTTCAACAAGGCTGTCTATGCTGAAAAGTAACTTAAAATATCCATCTAGACCTTATCAAGCAAATCTAAGGCAGGATTAGCTCGAAGGGTACATAGGCAACATGCCTCAGTGGAGTCTTGAAGGCAAATGTTTTCAACAATTTTTGAACAGTCAAAGTGGGACACTGCTCTATAAGCAAACCTCGCAACATGTTGCAAGTGCGTTCAATGCCGATTTGTGCCCCCCACTTCATTCTCGCTGATGGATGATTGCTGATAGCACCGACAAAGTAAAGACATGGTGGGAGAAAGGAATTACAAGGGCTTCGGTTGGTGCACGTGAGCCACAGGTGAGGGTAACTGTGAGCTCGAGGCCCAACTAAGGTTCCGACATATGTCCATATTTCAACACTCTTGTGCTAGTGTTTCACATGATGGCCTCTTCTGAAAAAAGGATGAGCAGTTAGTAAGAAGTTAGAACAGTCAGAATTTCGTTCAGCATGACATGTTGACATCTCAAATGCATGGTTCATACTTTTTTTCTTGTAGGAAAATAGAATGTGCAATGAATGCGATAGTTCACGACTTTCACAGTAATATATATATAGTTCTGAAATCTCTAAATGCTAATGATCGAGAATTACCGTTACTTATCGAAGTGGCTGGATGTGCAGTATTTTAAACAGCGTCAATCATGGAACTAAAGTATTCCAACGTCATCATTCAATAGAATTTTTTGGCCACGTGAAACGATGAATGTTCATAACGAAAAATTTAGATGACCACAATGATGGTTCTGGGCTAGGTGATGGCTGCGGGTCCGGCGATGGATCTGGAGATGGGTCTGGAGATGGTTGTGGATCTGGGGATGGTTGTGGCAAAGCCGTTTATTCAAACCTACTTCTTTAACTTTGTAATATAATTAGCGAAAGGCACGTGGCCACATGGACTTAATAATGTTTTATTCATGTAAAAAGATATCTGGAAAAACCTTTTTTGGACGGTCATATATGAGCTGAATAAAATTTTCCAGAAATGCTGTATGAATTACGTCAAACACAACCACAGTAATGCTGAGATATTTGCAAAATTCCGAACTGTAGGGGTCTGGAGTGGGGATCGTAGTATTGCTCTACCCGGGGCCTAACGTAATTTTTTATTAAGCTTTGGGTTAAGCAAAAATCGGTTTAGTAAAGTTTTGGAGAGATCATTCAGACTCGGTTGTGGTTACAAAGAGACCTTAAGAACCAACTATAACCAGTTTTTTGAAGGATAACGAACCAGAAATGTCTCTTCTATAAGTGCTGTTTTTCACGATGCAACGTGGCATATTGCATGGGTTCCAGTATTCATTCGATCTGATTCGTTTCCAGATTCTCTGAGCGACCTGGGAAAGCGTATTCTTTGAAAACGTAACAACACACGCCATTTATTCACCCGTCAATGGGATTGATCTGTGGAGAGCAGTTTCAGATCTGGATCTGATCCGGAGTTTTGCAAATATCTCAGCAGCTTTATGGTTATATCACATAATACCCAGCCATTAAAAATTATTAGGAAGTAACTAAAAATTGGCGACATTGTGATTTATACCGTCGCTTCGGCTTAACTAGGTTAATGTCGATTTGTACTCCCCAGATAAATCCCGTTGAAGGGTGATTGCTAAAATCGCCTATAGGTCAATAACACAGCTGAGAGACAGGTGAAACGAAGGACTTCTATGGTGTTTGATGAACGCGCTAGCTCCCGAAAACGGTAATAACGTGTTCGATCCCCATCGCAAACACCGGCAGTCCGGAGTTTTGTAAATATCTTAGCAACATTATAGTTATGTCACAAAATACCTTGCGATTAAAAATTATTGGGCAGTAAACAAAAACTGGAAACATTACATTTATTTTTAAAGGGATTATAGACATCAAAGGCTCATTCAGGCTTTTATAATAGGTAATTGGTTAAATTCATGTCCTGGCTGATTTACCAGAATCTGACTTTGCTCATGTGTGTGGAAACAGCTGGATTATCCCCAGAACAAACAAGTTTTAGGGACATCTGGTAGATGGTTTACCTCAGCCTTGGTTCGATTTTTTCTATCTCCACTCAAGTTTTTTTTATCCGTTTTCATCTATACTTTTTGATTATATGATGAATTTCGAGGTTTATTTCTTGAGAAATATTCCTATGAGATCCAAAGATACGACACCACTCTGAGCCCCATTCTCTGAAAAACGACCTTGCCAACAGAGCGTTCACTCCTTTCCATAGGAAAACTTCGAGTTGAAACCGCATTGTTAGGTGTTGTATGAAGTTTCTTCGAAATGAACAAAGCATTAACTTGTCGATTCTATATCGTTTTCGGTGGACGAATTTTTAAAAAAGGCCATCCACCAATTAAAACCAAAGGATCAGAACAAGAACAAGCTGGCTTCTAGCTGAGCAAGCATAGAACATCAGAACGGAAACAGAACTGCCAATGAGCATAGATGTGTTTTTCGGTCCAGCGCTGAAGGCCTGGTAGCTACGTGTGATGTAAATCAATGCATGTAGTAATCGCTTTTTAAGCCTTGTGGACCATTTGACGTCGAGAATGAAGAGGAATGACGAATGCCTATTGGTAGGACATATCACGACTACTAAACAGGTGAAGCCGTACTTGAATCGGCTCTATATTGTAATCATACTTCACTTCTGCCTTAACGGCAGCAGCTTTTGACTTCTTCGAATAGATCTCTGTTATATTTAAAATAAAAGCAACTTGGAAAAATAGATCAATTTGGAAGAAAACGTGCAGATTTGTGCCCAAAGAACGAACAATATAAGTTCTTTGGAATGCAACGCTGTTCTCACAGTGTTCTGAATGGATGAAAGTTCTAAAGAAAATTCAATGCTAACTTTTATTTAGCCACGGCGAAGAATAGGTGTTTCTGGTTATTGATAAGCTTACATGGTTACATGAGACTGTCACAAATATGTTTTAGCCGAGGTTGAGACGGCTTCGCCTTCTTGAGATCAACGAGTTGAATGCCCGTAGCAGCTTTTTCTTCGTGAGATGTATCTTTTTGCAGTCGTGACATCGAAGCAAATCGAGCAAAAAGGAGAACCGCAGGAACTAACTGTTATCATCCTGAATTGCCGTTTTGTTAGGGACTGTATACTTGCTCTTCTGAATTCCTCTTGCTACGCTGGAGCGCCCCTCAACGGTTTACCGCCTAGCTGGTAGGTGTTCCTGAGTGCCGGGGTGCGATGTGTAGCGGGAATATTGATCACCCTGTCAGCGTCTTCCGAGCAATGAAGGAGTCAGGTTTTTCCATCACGAAGCCTAGCTAAGAGTAAACCAATATCAGGATCCACCACCATCCTGGTATCAAAGTCGCATGGTGTCAAATCTTCCTCTGATCCACAAGGGCTGTGACTGCCTGTAGTGGTAAAGACCGGGGAAGACTTTGGCTGGACTGACCTCGAGACTCCAAGGAAGCACAACGGATAGATCAGCAAAACTCTGAAAAGTGGAGATCATGTTGGGGTCCGCACAACTAGTGAGGACTGATCGTCCATGTATCCAAGTAGTAATCTGTAGTGAGTGTATTTAAATTGTTTCTTTATAGATTTTATTTTATTCTGTCCTACTTCATTTTTATTCTCTTGCTCTATTCTAATGCTCTACCCCTATCTATTTCTACCTCTTTATACAGTATGTACGTACTTCACATTTTTACGCGTACACATCCCTGCCTTGTATTATCTATTCTTCTCTCCTTGCAAACTGTGCACTCTTATCAGTTGACGGTTCTTGTTGTTTTTCAGCTTTTGTAAATTGTTTTGTCATTATGCCTTGTAACATATGCGAAACACTAGTAGAAGCAGCTGTTTACAGAAAATGTTCCTCTACGTCTGATGAGTTTACGCACACTGAATAAACCTCTGTAAGCTCGAACTGAATAGAAACTCTAAAGCGGCGCCGTAACTCCTGTTTCTCTACTTAGCATGTGGGCAGCATTGTCCGTCGTCGTCCTGTTCGCTTGGATAATGTCCTCATAGTCGCCGTTTCGTTATAGATTCCATTACCTTGTGTAGTGGAATTCAGTTGTTGGGCTCTCAATTTACAGAAGTACTTATACTTTAGCACTTATAAAGGCTGATGCACTAAAGGACTGTTATTCTTATACGTAGACCATCTTCAACATTAAATTCATTTTGCCGTTATTGTCGTACCACTGTATTGCTCATATAAAGGTATTGCTGCTCAAGTATAAGGCAATAACGAAAAGTCTTCTGCGTTAAATCGTACGAAGTCGAGCATCCTGTATTGAACTAATTGGTAAAATCTTCTTCATTAGTTCTCGATATTCTTGTTGAGAAAACACGAGGTGTTACTATATTCTTTATTCCGTTAAAGATGACGTTTCGGCGGATTTCTCCTTCTTCAGAGCATGGAAGGGTATATTGGTAGGCAGTTTACTATGTCAAACGCTTCATAACACATACATAAAGATGAAAATATAAATGGCAATCATATGATAACAACTTGTCGGAAACTCATCGTTTATTAGGTGCCTTCCACTGAGGAGGAACACCTGATCAGGTCCGCATGTGATCGATGAATGCACCAGCCGACATCAAAAGAGGATGTGAGGGTACGGGGCGAGATCATGTGCGATGTCAAGGCATTCCTCCCTGTTATTCATTTTAGGGTGCTTGGTATTGATCCAAAAAGCTTCGAAAAGTTTGTGCGCTGGTGTTTCGTCATCCTGTGCAAGGACTTTTATATCAAAATGGTCCAAGCTCTATTTTTATATCTTATACGTCTCTACTGGGATACTTTGATTGGCTTTTCATTTGTCATTTAGGCGTTCTTCTATACGGATACATAATGGTCTGCCCGTTGCGCCAATATATTCATGTCCGCAAGTATTGTAAGAGATCAGTATATCCTGCCTGGACTCTCGCAGTCACCGTCCCTGCTGTAAGAACAAATCATGTAACTTTGTGTTTCACATAGGCGGCCACATGGGCGATTACGAATTAACTGACTAGAAAGAGTGTCGGCCTGGCGTGGACCAATAATAGCTTTCTGCTATGCTGCTGAACAGAAGACAGGCTGTTACTGCAATATTTATTTCACGATAGCTAGTA
>UYYA01005570.1:0-16469 GCA_900624975.1 Angiostrongylus costaricensis | reverse complement strand
GTGTTATAAGGACGATGTCATCAGCAAGGCGAAGATGATGTAACTGCCGACTATCGATTTTCACTTCCATATTATCCCATTCCATTGTTCGCATAACGTTATGGAGTGTGGCGGTAAGTAATTTTGGCGAGATGTCATCGCCTTGCCCAATTCGTCTTTTGACGTCAATGTTCATATCGTTGTAGAATGTTGACATCTTGGCCGTGAACTTCTTCTACAGCTCACGAAGAATCTTTATGTACTGAGTAGGGACTCCTTGACTATCAAAGGCTTCCAAGACTGCTTTTATCTCAACTGCGGCCATTTGTACTCTCGCGATACTTCAATGAACCGCGTTACCGTGTGGATGTGGTCCGTCGTACTAAATCCTCTTCGAAAGCCTGCTTGCTCACATGGCTCTCCTTCTGTCAATCCTGTTTAGGACAACTCAAGTGAAAAGTTTGTAGACGACAGAGAGTAAACAGATTGGGCGGTAGTTGCCGATATCGTGCAGGTCACCGTGCACTCTCTTGTGGTCTCTTGAATAATAATACGGTCTTGCTGTCTTCCACTGAGTAGGGACCATGCATTCAGACAAGTAATGTGTGAAGCACCGAGCCAGTGTGTTTACGAGGGCTGGCGGAGGGTTCTTCAGGTGTTCTGGTCATATCGTGTCCGGACCTGGTGCTGTTCGATTTTTCACCGATGAAATGGCATTTCGGTTTTCGGAAGGGAGAACCGGTGATACAACATATCCGTCCTCTTTTATTTCATATGACTGAAGATGGACGTGGCTATCGACGAGATCCGAGTAGTATTCGTGAATGATTTTCTCCATTGCCTTTGTGGACGCTGTAACTGTTCCATCTGGGCGCCGGAGAGCAAACATTCTGGCATTGTAATTGGCGAAGCTTCAGTGGGCTTTACGAATGCTTTTCCCAGCCTTTGCAGCTTCGGCCATTACTGCTGCTCTTCTCTCTCTAAGATCTTTTCTCGCCTCTCTGCATTGTTTTGCAAGTTCGGACGTTAGTTCGCGGTTGCGTGCAGCTCGTGCGATTCCACACTGGGGTATCAGCCTAAGTGTTTCTGGGTCGTATTCTTCGTCGATGTTANTACGAATGCTTTTCCCAGCCTTTGCAGCTTCGGCCATTACTGCTGCTCTTCTCTCTCTAAGATCTTTTCTCGCCTCTCTGCATTGTTTTGCAAGTTCGGACGTTAGTTCGCGGTTGCGTGCAGCTCGTGCGATTCCACACTGGCGTATCAGCCTAAGTGTTTGTGGGTCGTATTCTTCGTCGATGTTATCGACAACGGCATCCCAACAACCGACTAATGAATTGAATAAATCCCAGTCTACGGTAGTTCTGGGACTTCGGTTTTGGAATTTAGCGGCTTTTTCTCCCTTCCGCGAGAAATACAATCTTGCACGAAGGAGGCGATGGTCTGATCCTGTGCAGAATTTTGAGACAACGGCGACATCGGTTAGGCAAAACCTTCTATTTACTATGATGTGGTCTATTTCGTTGCGGTACTCTCCATTGGAAGACCACCACGTCCAGCGTTGAGTGGGGAGCTGGAATTGCGAGTTACCATAGATGGTCTTGTTCGCCATGAGAAACTCAGACAGTCGCTCATCCTGTTCGTTCCATTCTAATCGGTGGGTCCCAATCTGAGGTTCTTCATTCGTCCTTCTTGGTCCAATCTTGCCGTTGAAATCTCCAATGATGACCTTGAAGAATGGGGCCAAGCTACTCTGGCTACTAAGCTAGCTACTAAGCTAAGCTAAATAGCCCAGTTAGATGGCCATGCCATCTCCTACCTAATGATGTCGAACCTCTTCGTGTGGGTCCGTTTGCCTCAGTGCAACAGTCGGACGCCAAAGGGGTGCTTCATTGTTTAAATCCGTTGTGAACTTGCCTACTTTCCGATTAATTGTAAACAAACTTACTGATGGGCTCAGATTTTCGTTAGATTGTCATCTTTATAACAGAACTTCACTTTTATTCGCACAAAGTAGCAAATAACATTGTTAAGATGCATGTAATGTGTTTAACTGTTAAAAATCAATGGCCACGTTTACATAACACTTAAAGATTGACGTATTTGAGGACTCTCTGAACATCTTCAATTTTTGAAGCCCTGATCTTATTTCCATCGTATCGGATTTCGTAGAGCTAAAATCCATTGAATTTTAGTCGTACTCTGTACTTTTACTGTCATCATCAAGTTAATATGCGACTACTAGCACTGTTATTATTATATATGGTAGCGAATTATGACCACAGTAATGCTGAGATATTCTCAAAACTCGGGAGCGCTGGTGTTTTCGGTGGAGATCGAACACGTTTTTGCCCTTTCCGGGGGCTAACGCGTTAACCACCACGCCATGCGGGTCCTTCGTTTTGCCTTTCTCTCAGCCTTGTTCTATAAGTGTTATCAGAAATCAACCGTCAACGGGATTGAACGCGTTAACCCAGAAAGGGTAATAACGTGTTCGCTCCCTACCACAAACACTTGCGCTCCAGAGTTTTGGAAATATATCAACATAGGCAGTTAATAAAAAGTGACTATATTGTTGATAGTATTGTCATTATTATTATTGTTATTATAATTCGTTGATCAACGTACAGCTTCAGATCCCCCATGATAGAGAGGACACATTGATTCGCAAATATCGTCTAAGTTGTTGCCGTCCTAAAATTGTGCTACATGACTATTAAGAAAAACCGGATAAATTTCATTTGTTATTTAAATACTCATATCTTTTGATTAGATATTATAGTGGTTTTGCTTTCTTGCCTTTGTCGCCTGCTCTTCCGTGGTTAATTGGCCAATGAGCCGAGCTACCGCCAGTAAAGTCTTGTAAAGGTTCTCCTTGTCATGTGTGAAAGTGGTTTCTGCTCGCTCTGGGGACTCGTTTGGCATCATCTTTTTCCCCTAAGATCCGCATAAAGTAATCTAATCACCAGTCTGCGCTCTCCCGATTATACTTGATCCCGTAGAAGCAAATTATTGGCAACTGTTGTCAGTATTTCCTCACAAGATGCATCTCATTTCTGGCTCACCTGATCTTCGAACTGTTGGGGTACACGACTAACTCTGATCCTTGACGGTCGACATAGGACAGGCATGTCGAATTACCCATAATGTCCGCCACAACGGCAAAGGAAGCTTCACGAAAGGGCAACGTCAAAAACAACACTTTGCTGTACGAACGGATAACGGAAGGGTTACTGCAGTTGTTTTAGAAGAAAACGCGGAAAGGTTTTATGCCTTTCGTCATGTTTCTCTCAGGCAGTCGGTTGAGTACCCTCAACCAGTTGGTGCTTTTTTGTAAGAATGCTCGTCCCAAGAAAACACCTCATTTCGATCCACGACGGCGTTTAATTAAGAACGGAAAACACTTTAAGATGGCTATCTTAGCATGCCAAGGAAAAACTCTCCCAATCAGAATTTACCACGTCAGTTCAGTATGACGATTACAGATCTTCTTGTTGCAGCCTAATACACGAACGAAGCTCGCTACCAGTATCAATGACAGTTGTATAGCGTACAAAAGAATCGGCGTTTTCATGAATGATCCAGCATATACGTCGTTGTTATAAAAAGCTTGTAGTAACTAACGTCTTGACAAGCTTGCCTGCTTGGTAGCCGCAACGATTCAAGTTTATTGCTAATTGGCATTCATTCTTCCAAGATGGGTTCTCGTTGGACGCATCGAATAAATTCCAGTGGAGTAAAGCATCGCTCAATTGGTGTAGCTTCACTCAGCAGCGCCCTTTTATACATGACGGTTGTTGATTGACTGATTCGCCGATGATAATTCCTTCTTATGAAGAAAATCTGTTCTGCAGAAGACGCTATTATAGCAGCTTGTACATAAGAAAGCGGTATTTTTGAAAACTGAATACAAAGAAATGTTAGCCAGAATACAGTTTCCAATCTCATATAAGCTCAGCAGTTCACGAAAATATCGATTACTTGTATTAAGGTCAAATTAAAGCCGTTTTTCAAAAACACTATTTCGTTACAATATGAGCATGTAGAATTGGTGGTACCCGCATCTCGTGTCAAGATGAACCATTTCGGATTACTCGTATTACGACTTCCTCAATGTCCGACAAATACTGACTGTAGTTTCAGCTACTTAAGCGGGGTCCAGGTTTCCGACATTTACACTAAAATGGGAGAAATCATATAGTGGAAAAAATGAGTATGATGTCGGACGTTCCTTGCATTCTTCACTGCTACCTCAGTACTCTTGCGAATTCCAAAAGGTTCTAATTAAATCGTTCAACTTGCTGCCTTCTCGAGCTAGGTACGCGGAGTATTCGTTGTGAGAATGAATGGGGCTTCATAAACGCACCATCTTATGAGTATCATTTTCAGTGGATTCAACCAAAAGTGAGCGTTTCCAAAAGCGCTCTTGCGACCAACCTTCATTTGGTCCGTAGGGTTAATTCTTCATATTATACGAATGATTTAATTAGAAAAACATGGGTGGTGTGGGTACGCGTCATCGTCCTTTACTCCGACACTATCCTATTCGAGTTTTCTTTTAAAATGCCCAATTTTTATTATGCAAAGAAATTAGGCAAAAAAAGAATGGCGAATGTGCTGGGGTCTGCACAACTCGTGAAGACGGCTCATCCAACTATCCAAGTAAGTATCCAAGAATTTTTATTACGAAGTTGACGTACAGCTTACGAAAGCTCTTCAAATACTTCTTGAAGTAGGAACACATTTGTGATGCGAAACCCACACAGAAGATTTTTTTTCTTCATTACTGGAATCGAAGAACCACGTTTCGGTCTAGGTTTCAGATACAGCGACATGTTCCACTTTTACGATGCTTCATTAATTTTCTTTACCCTGCAGATATGATCCGCTGTGCTGAACGTTGTTTCTTCAAACATCTTTGTTTCTACCGCTGTTTTTGTCTAACTCTTTGTCGTTCTTGACGATTATTAACATTATTAAAAGGCTTTTAGATAACGGCTAGCAGACATACTTAGTTATAATAGCCAATGTCGTGCAGGTCTATATTTTTGTATAACAGCATGGTCCACCGAGTTTTCCAGTCAACAAAAATTTCCGTTCTGTTAGTTAAGGTATTAACAAAGCCAATATATTGTTGAGCATTATCTGTAAGTTCTTTGAGTTTCATAGTCGTTCTTCTGGTGAAATAGGTATCGTACGATTATCCATTGATAAGGAACCAAATCAGGTTTCGAAAACGAGAATTGCTAGGATAACATATCCGTACTCGCTGGGGTGATATGATATGAAGTGAGATGGAGGTGATTGGTGAAGCGATTGCATTGGAGTAGGAGTCGTGGAAACATTCGTGTGCTGATATTCCTGATATACTGACTGTTCTATACGCTTATGAGTGATTGGTGACCTCTGTGTTGTGATCCGCAACGTGCAACCACATGATGATGATGCTCTTGCCAGCAGTCTCAACCAGTATTCTTGTTCTTTTCTCCTTAAGAGGAGTTTTTGTCGCATCTTTGTATTTTCTGTTCAGAATTACATACTTGAAAGCGAAGTGAGTGCTCTTATACGGAATATGCTGTTGATACATCGGCTTAGAGCTCTGTGAGATGAACGTCGTCTTTGGATGGATTTTAAATTTCCAGCTTTGGTAGGAATGTGATGAAGGTGTTGGATGGGCCGATTATCTTCCTTACCTATGTTGTCGATAGGGCGTGTGTGGCGCGTAGTAGTGCTCGGATGCGCCCTACAACACACCTGGGATCGATCTCCGCACCTATGGCCCATCCCTCCGGGTTCAGCAAGTTGCTATCAGATTTGTCTTCGAGGATAGCAGCACTGGCTCAATACATCGGTTGACCACCGCCAGTCATTTTGAAGGGCAGATATGCATTCAATCACCTCTAGACGATGCTTAATGAAGTCGAGTGCATGGCGCATCTCTCGGGAATTGATCAACGCCGGGAGCTTTATACTTTTTTTGTGTTGCCGTTAACAACATCCTTCTAATGGTGCGACCGTTTAAGAAGAATTTTCTCAATCGGTGGTTCTTTTAAAACATCGCACCATGGATTTTTTTCGTTATCTGTCAATTCTACGAGTTGTGTCTAGTATAATTATAACTGTCAGTATAATGTTTATCATCGTGGCAAATTCATTCTCTCAAACTCCGTTACATTCTAATCTGCTGGTCCTGAAACGAGCTTCTTGGGACGTTTTTTGTCATATCGTTCCAATAATGGTTTTGTTGCAGACATGATTCTTCTTTAGAATTTCACCAAGACTAAATAAAAGGCGTCGGCCGTGTCTTCGTTATAAGTTGGTGTTGGATCATGTTGTTAAACAATTTCTGTTCGGCCATTTTCAACCATAATTGACTACGTGGATTATAGTTATTCAAAGTAGTTGATGTTCACGGCAAAAACTCATGTTGGTGAGAGAGCCAACTCTGCCAACTTCTCTACTACAGCATGTTTGAATGGATATTTTGCAATATTATGAACGGCGCTTACAAGACGGCGTTTTGTTTTCTGGACCGGTTCGACAACGTTGTATTCACGCTTCTTACTCGGCACTGTCAGATCACAATGAATTCTTCCGATGACAGCTAACGAGCATATTTCCCTTCTAAGGTCATCGCAATCCTTCTTCCGATATCTTTGTAGCCGATAAGAGCCAATTACAGTAATGTCTTCCTCCATACTTGGGTATTTAATTCTGTAGTATCACTGGTTCTTTCGAAAAAGTTCATTAATTTTAATACTTTTGAAGGGAATGCTCAGGGATAGCTTGCCGAGTCTTTTAAGAGTAGGAATGGAGTTTATCTGTTAGAGACAACGTCAAAGCACAATCTTACCTCACAGTTACTGGATTGGTGGCTTTCGTTGAGTCGACATGTAGGATTGAATTCGTTTTCATACAGACGCACACATGCATGCATGATGAATATGTCTACGTACACATTAAAGCAGGCGACGACGACGACTAGTACAGTGGTTTAGAAGTGCCCTCCAAAACACACGGGATCGGTCGTAGGCTTGATCATTCTTCGAGCTCGCCAAACCCTTCTTTACTCTACAGTTGAAAATTGGTGCGAAACCTGTCTGACAAGATAAAAACACTGACTTGACACATCGGTAGGCCTCCACAACTAACTGTTTGGGCTAAATATGCATTCAACCACCTCTTACGATGTTTAGTGAAGTCGAATGTATGACGCGTCCCTCATTGATCAATGCAGACTGCTTTGTATCGTTTTATCCCTTACATATTATAGAAGCTGCAAGGCAATGCTGAACGCTAGAAGAGCGAGTCCATCTGAATCCATTAGCATCTCATGAGAGATATTTCGCCAGGAGATTTCAGTTTTACTACTTGCACTTAGCTTGTTGTGATAGAAAATTTTTTTTACAACCAAAAACGCCTACCTTTGGACCACACCAGGCTTCTTGGAAGAGCACAACACTTTCAATCATTCCACGCCGACTCCTGGCCTCTAACACCTGAACGACAGGAAGGTTGATCAAACATTTTTGTAAGAGAGGACGAAAACACTAAAAAATTATTCTCTGACCTTTTTGGGAACCATGAATCGACCGGTTTTTTTATGTTGATTGACCACACTAGCTGCTGCATCCCATGCTATACCCTGTACGTTAAACAATTTCAAAATATTGAGTCATATCTAAATTTCTTTTTCAATGTTTAAAATACTTGGATTTTAAGTTAAATTTCAATATATTTGTTTTTAGCTCTTTGGGATTTGTTATGATCATCGTTAACCACATAAAATAAATGGGGTGGGTAGATAGCGGAGTACTAGTGGTGCCGTTAAATACCTTCGAAGCCCTAATGCGAATCCATCTCGAGCCAAACACAATTCTTTGTCTCTCGGGTTTTAAAAATCTCTGCCAGAATTATCTAAGATTGTCTTTCCGTCCGATGTACAGAAGCTAGCGGCTGCCTGTGATGAAGGTCAGGTAACGCGTTATCAAAGAAGCTATAAACAAATGTTGCAGATCCGTTTGAAATCTTACATGCGAGGGAAGAACTTGAATGCGCAGTGTGTTACAGCAAATTTATGAGTACGGACTGAGAAAGATCGATTTACTGGGTTGTTCTAAGTAAGCAATACATCTACCGTATAGCACATTTTGTTAGAGTGAAATGTTTGTAGAGTGGCTTCTACTTCGTAGTCATTGGAAATGGCTATTTTTTGTGCGAGGTTTAGCGATCCTTCCTTTCCTTTTCTCATTACAAATTAAAAATTCTATCATATTAAACTAACTTAGCAATAAGATCACCAATAAACAAAAACAAATAAAAATAACCATACTACATCTACAAAATGCCAATATAAAATTCCAAATTCAAGACCTAAGTGGTGATTATAATTAAAATGATACTTGTACATTTGCTTACTCAAATGGACAATTGATGTATACAAACCACAAAAAGTAAAAAAACGCTTATTATCATTTGAAACGAAAGCTAAGGAAATTTTTTGGAAGATGCGGTGCTGTATTCCAATCCACTCGATACGGGTCGTGTGATTTTTATTACCCACGTAGCAAGAATGGGGGCGTGTGGCGCAGTGGTCGGTGGCATCCTGCAACACATAAGTGGAATTGATCCTCGCGTCCATGGCCCACTAAGCCTTCCATCCCTCCAGGATCGGTAAATTGGTTCCAAACTTGCCTGGGAGGATAGAAAAACTGGCTCGAGACATATGTAGGGCACCGCGAGTCATTATGAAGGTGCATTCCATGGCGCGTCCCGCAGGGATTGATCAACGCAGAGAGTTTTATCCTTTATCGTTTTTACATAGCAAGAAACAACTACTATAGACAGCCAACTGGAATTACTGCGACTCTAAAGAAGGCGATCTCATCGAGACGTTTGCCACAATGAAGACTTTTTCGGATAACCTTATATAAGCTGGTGAATACAACAAAATAAGACAGATCGTTTTCTAGTGAATAGAGTGCCCTATTCCAGCTACCAACCGCCCCTTGTGAAGTACGTAATGAGATGCGTTGTGGAAGAAGAAAAGAAATGCGATAGTTGAACAGAAACTTGAAGAAGCAAAAGAAACGTGGTAGTGAAATGGAACTCTAAGGTGTTCGTTAAGCATTGTTTCTACAAATCTTTTAAAGGACAAAGCACTCGTCTACTTTCTCGATTTGACATGAAATGAAAAAAACGTTATTGAAATGAAGAGAAAACACATCAAGACAGTCGGTCTTAATAATATACTCGAATAATCAGAATTCGGGGACCCGGTGCAGAATGTGATGATTCGACGTCCATCACGAAAAGTCAATTGCAAATAATGACGGAAATCTCTTAAGAAATCAATTGATGGCGGTAAACAGATATACAAGTGTATAATTCCTGGATAATCAATGAACGGATCATCTTTGAGTTCACTGTTGTTCATTATGATTCTTGATGCTGTGTATGTCTTAATGGTGCAGCGCTGATTGTGAAGATAATAGAAAACCCATAGCTCAAATTTAAAAAGTTGTTACCAGTGGAAGATTTCGATTCAATCTAAATATGATCCAGTATCCCTACAAACGTAGGCAGGATCGAGGAAATTGAGAGCTTTATCGATGTAATGCAAAATGTGGGGGTCGTTAATTCTAACCTTTAGCCCTACGTACCACTTAATAGAGAAGGAGACGATTTCAACCATTCTAGGCTAGTACGTTCTTCATTCAAAGTAGGTTCTTCATTTGGCACTTGTGCCACCTAATCCCCTTAATTATTAAGAAACTAGATCGCACACCAATAAAATCAATTCGTCCATGTCGTCCATCATGGTTCCTCCTGGACTACGGTCACTTAAAAGACATGAAGAGCGTCACATTCCGAGTATAATTCCTTACAGTTCATTTTGTCGGTAAGAAGCCATGAGTTGGTCATAGGTCTTTACTATGGACCTGATACTGATACTGATAAATGCAGGTGGATCTTTTGACAGAAATGTCCAATTGCTTCTCATCTTGAGTGATCTGGTCGACATCAATGTTTACCATTTAACCAGGATGAAATACTAAACTATTAGAGGAAGAGGCCAGCTCTTGGCGTAGGCGAACCGAACTTTGAATAATGGACATCAAGAACGTTACATATGTATTTACACATGATGTGGCTTACAACTAAATGGACCGCCGAAAAATTTGTAAGATCCTTTTACATTTTTACCTTTTGTGAACTGTTATGCTAATATCTTTAAAATGATAAGAAGTTGCTGACCAGGAACCTCTGATCGTCAACGTTCTCCTGTTTCCATACTTTTGCTCCATTTGCAATACCAACATAGCAAGCACATAGAAGTAAGGCGTATGAGAAGAACATCTGCTAAATATTTTTTTAATTAATAAACCTTTTAGGAGGAAAAATAGCCGCGATACTGTCTTTTGGTTGATAGAAATATGATGAAAGCGATTTGTCCTTCATGAAAATTAGATCGGAGTCCTCAGCGCAAAATATCGAACAGGAATTTTTCTATGAATTAAAGATGGATGAACATATGGGCATATATTCCAATTGACCGAGCTTTGAAGTGTTGGAATAATCGAATTTATGCGGAATTTAGAGGTGATCGCACCATAGTGGCTAGAGGTAACCTGCTATACAAAAAGTCGTTGTTTCGTTCCCATGTCTGACAGAAAATAAGTCTTCCATTCCTGCAGTTTGCTACTAGGCAGGAAAGAAACACTGATTTTACGTATTGGCAGACTCCAGCAAATCATAATACAAGCCAACAATTATGCATCCAATCAGCTCTACGATGCTATGAACGAGGTCGATTGCATGGCTCATCCCTTTGCGATTTGATTAACGCCGAACGCTTTTTGGATTTGAGCAAAATTCTGAAGAGTATTTGAATAGAAAATGAAAATATGCTGAAAGGAAACGACATTGTCTCTCTAAAATGATGGTTCCAGTGGGTGTTCAGTCCGTTTTATCAGCCAGAGTGTTTTTTGATCTTTTCACTTTTAAGTGATTGAATCTCGTTTGCACTTAGTCGTGAACGAACGGTTCCATTCTCTTATGGTGTTATAAAAAAGTATCTTGATGGTTTGATGAACATCGAAGAGTCTTATTGAAACTGTTTAAAAAACATTTCAGAAACGTGCAGACATGTGAAGAAGTCGTCACGGTTCGGAATGAAAAGGACCGTTTCACTATTTAAACGATAAAAATCCATCATAGATTTACAGGAACCCCATCAGTGCTTGGGAAGGCGATTCATTTTAATACAAAAATACCAGTATTACTGGTATTACTTGTATTAACTGTAACCCCTCCAAACACAAAGTGAATAGAGCGATCATCAGTAGTTTTCTTCCGTTAGTCTGGAAGTGAAAGTGTTCTTCCTGTTTGTTGTAGATGATCACAAATGGCTTCCAACAAGTATTTGGTGACCAGATGATTATAGACTTTTCAGAGTAAATTGACGTTTGGAATACGGGGGGGGATACCGCATTAATCTACGTATGTACTAATATGGCCAGGTGCGTATCTAAGCTAATTTGGTAGAATCTAGCACAGTTGTCAGAGACCCGATATAGTACTAGTACGCAACACGAGGTTGCTAGTTCTACTGAGCGTCCAGGTTGAACTTAGTCTTCAACAGCTACGAGATCGGAAAATTCGTACCAAACTCGTATGAGAGGATAAAAACGCTGATTCGACTCATCGATAGGAGCCCACAAGTTACCATGTAAATTGAATATGCGTTTAACCACTTATACGATGCTCAATAAAGTTGAATGAACGGCACTTTCCTGAAGAACGGTCACCACCGAAAGTTTCTTCCTATCTCCTTTTATACGGAAGGTAAAAGTCAATTTGGCGAAGCAGATACCGGAACGGCTTCCATACCATACAACACTAAATTACGATCTTAACAACTTTTCTCGAGGATTCGTGTGATGAATGAAGGCTGACATTGTGCTCTTTCCATGTTTTCTATATCCACCGACTCTAATATTGTTTGAATGGTTTATCATAATGGTTGAAAAGATTGGTTTATTAATTACTGGTAACAGTTTTCATTATTTCAAGCTGAACTATATTGTCGGAGAACGAATACCACATAATACCGATGAATATACCACCAATGGTGAGAAGAAGGAAAACCAAGACATTGAGGGCGTAATTGTAACTGACTGTAAGGGCGTGTGTGGCGCAGTGGTTGGAGGCGCCCTGCAACACACAAGTGGAATCGATCCCCGCGTCCATGGCCCTAGCCATCAATTCGGGGTCGGCGAATTGTTACCAGACTTATCCGCGGATCCACGGATCTTCCTCATATGAGGGATCTCGAGCCGGTTAGTCGCTAGGCTACGTGGCGCGTCCCCAGGTGGCGGATATGGGGTTAATCGCGGACCAAAAGCGACCTTTGCTTCCCTGAGACGCAGGTGGATCCAGGGGATGGACTCCTGTTTCTGCTGCGCTGATTTGGCACGTACTTTTTGTATTTGCTAGGCGTATTCATGCATGCGTGTGTGGGTGCGTTCTTGCTTATGCGGATTGCAGTCTACGAGTCAATTCGGCCAAAAACCTGCAATCAAGTGACTGGGAAGTATATGAGAGGCTGTTAGGAGTCGCCTCCAACATATAAGCTCCATGTCCACTGTGGGAGAGCCTGGCATGCTACCCGTGAGTATACCCAGCCCTTACGTTCAGAGCCCAGCAAGCTACGCGTGGGTATCAAAAATGTTAAACACAGTACAAAAAAAAAACAGGCCACATTCCCCTGATCCCGAAAAAGCCCCCAATTTCGCAGTGTTGGGTAGGACGAGTACGGAGAGGCTGCTAAAATCTCAGGACCAATGGAAGCTGTCTGGATTTCAAAGAACTATGGTGACGATCTGTACCTAAAATGCACGTACACTTGCATCCGAATCCGCGATAGAAGACTTGCTCATGCAAGCAAGAAGGATAAGGCATGACGTCATTGGCCTGGCCGAGATGAAACCACGCCACCCATTTAATCCCGTCTATGACACCGAAGAAGAACTGTTTCTCGGAACATGCGACAGTAGAGGAGTCGGCGACGTCGGCGTTCTCGTCAACACGAGTTTGTCCATGAACATCGATTTAATCGAACAGCTTACAACCCGAATCGGACGTTTACGATTAAGAAGACGTGGATCAATTCCGGCTTTGACAATCTTCGTCGTTTACGTGCCTGCATCAAACTATGACGAAGAAGTCGAAGCGCTCTATATGAACTTGGAGAAGTTCTACAGAGAATACCACACATTCTTCAAGTTCATCATTGGAGATTTCAACGGCAAGATTGGACCAAGAAGAACGTCTGAAGAACGTCACATTGGGACCCATGGATTAGAATGGAACGAACAGGGCGAGCGACTTTCTGAGTTTATCATGGCGACCAAGGCAATCGATGGTAACTCGGAATTCCAGAAACTCCACCTTCAGCGCAGGACGTGGGAGTCTCCCAATGGAGAGTACGGTAACGAAATAGACCACATTATAGTAAACAGAAGGTTTTGCCTAACCGATGTCGCTGTTGTCTCAAAATTCTGCACAGGATCAGACCATCGCCTCCTTCGTGGAAGATTCTATTTCTCGCGGAAAGGAGAAAAAGCCGCTAAATTCCAAAACCGAGTTCCAGAACTACCGTAGACTGGGATTTATTCAATTCATTAATCGGTTGTTGGGATGCCGTTGTCGATAGAATCGACGGAGAATACGATCGGCTCATTCAACATCTTCGAGCCAGCGCTATGAAAGCTGAGCGTTCGAAAATCACCAAGATACGTCTGTCTCCAGAAGCATGCGAGCTGTACGCCAGCGTGGAATCGCACGAGCTGCAGGCAACCGCGAGCTAACGTCCGAACTTGCAAAACAATGCAGACAGGCGATAAAAGAACATCTTAAAGAGAGAAGAGCAGCAGTAATGGTCGAAGCTTCAGAAGCTGGGAAAAGCATTCGCAAAGCCCACCGAAGCTTCGCCAATTACAATGCCAGAATGTTTGCTCTCCGGCGCAAAGACGAAACAGTTACAGCGTCCAGAAAGGCAATGGAAAAAATCATTCACGAATACTACTCGGATCTCGTCGATAGCCACGTCCACCTTCCGTCATATGAAATAAAAGAGGATGGATATGTTGTACCACCGGTTCTCCCTTCCGAAATCCGACGTGCCATCTCGTCGGTGAAAAATCGAACAGCACCAGGTCCGGGCAGGATAAGACAAGAACACCTGAAGAACCTTCCGCCAGTCCTCGTAAACACACTGCCTCGGCTCTTCACATGTTACCTGTCTGAATGCAAAGTCTCTACTCAGTTGAAGACAGCAAGACCGTGTTATTATTCAAGAGAGTGACCTGCACGACATCGGCAACTACCGCTCGATCTGCTTACTATCAGTCGTCTACAAACTTTTCACTTGAGTCGTCCTAAACAGGATTGACAGAACAATAGACGAAGGACGGCCATGTGAGCAAGCAGGCTTTCGAAGAGGATTTAATACGATGAACCACATCTACACGGTAACACGGCTCATTGAAGTATCGCGAGAGTACAAAAGACCGCTCTGTCTCACTTTCATCGATTTACAGAAGGCTTTCGATTCAGTTGAGATAGAAGCAGTCTCGGAAGCCCTTGATAGTCAAGAAATCCCTTCTCAATAACTCGAAAGACCGACTTTCTATGAACCTCGGCATAAATAGTTGATATATTTATTTATGAGATCTTATAAACTGATCTTCTTAAGCTGACGCGAGGTTGGTACAGATCTTCGTTGTCGTTGTCGTTGTCGTTGTTTTTGATGTTATTGATCGATGGCTGACGTTTCGGCGACTTCGCCTTCCTCAGAGCCGTGATGTTACGTGCGGGACTCGCATGGTCCATCCACGCTCACCGGAAGGAATATTTCCGAATGCTCCAATTATATCTATCTAGGTTGGGAAATCAATATGATGAACGACCTAACACCAGAGCTGAGCAAAAGAAAACGAGACGAGCAGCTTGGGAGCTTTCAAGAGCATCGGTGATGTAGTGATAAGAACAAATAACACCCGACTTGGTGCCCAGGGAGCTTTCAAGAGCATCGACGATGTAGTGGTAAGAACAAATAACACCTGACTTGGTGCCCACCTTTTCGACTCTGCGGTACTTCCTGCCCTAACGTATGCGTCAGAAACCTTTTCGCTGCGTAAGCAGGACGAAAGGTCACTCAGCGTTATCGAACGCGCAGTCAAAAGGACGATGCTAGGAGTATCCCGTTTCACACAAGTAAAGAAAGGGATCCGAAGCTCCGATCTGCATCAACGATCAAAAATCAAAGATGCCGTTCTGTACGCCAAACAGTCAAAGATGAGATGAGCCGGACATGTAATGCGTATAAATGACAACCGAAGGACAACAGCCGTTAGTGACTGGATTCCTCGGGATGTCAAACGTACTGCAGGAAGACCACCGACCCGATGGTCAGAGTTCTTCATAAAGAGCGTTGAAGAAAGATATGATGCTCGACGAGTCCCTAGAGCGAGCAGAACCCACTAGACTACTCTTGCACGCGACAGGGAAAAATGGAAGATGTACTGGCGCCCGCTCGTGTCGCTCGACGAGCAACGGAGCAAGTGACAGGTATCTGCGAGGATAGCAGCACTGGGTCGATTCATCGGTAGGCCACCTCGAGCCATTGTAAAGGTCAAATATGCACTCAGTGGCCTCCAAACGATGCATAGTGAAGTCGAATGCATGGCTTCTCTCAAGGATTGACCAACGCCGAGAGCTTTTAAAGCTTTAAAGTGTTCACTATTCTTTTAATGCCTTTTGTTATTTTACATCATGCGCAGCAACGAAGTTCATAAAGGTATCCGTTTCCTTGATGTTTTCTCTTTTTTTCCTAAGGCTCTCACTTTTTCTGTGGGTTTATCGTTCGTGCATTTGTTCCGTTCCCTATCAAGAATACTTTTGATGACATGGAGTGTCTTCTATATCTAGTTAAACAAACTATGATTTGGCACAGCTCCCAATGGTTTATTGCCTCATCGTGGCTGGGGAGATGTTCCGAGGTGTCGGACTGCAATGTACAGCGGGGAGTGATCTGGCAGGGTCTCCCAAGCTGAGAAGGAGTTCGGCGTCTCCATAAGGAAGCCTAAGAGTAAACCAATACCAAGATCTACCGAAAATGCAGTTTATAAGCAAGAACTAGAGTTTTTGTTGGTGAATTGCAATCTCTATGCCGGAATTTTATATTCTACATGACTGTAAGAATGATGAATTAGCTACAACAAGGGATTGTTCACAATCATTGCAAATTCTATTTCGTAAGCTTATTTTGCACACTGTTGTAGGAAAAAAAAAAAAAAAAAAAAAAAAGGTTTAAAGGTTAAAGGGTAAAGGGGAAAAAAAAGGTTTGTAGGTTTATAAACCTAATTCTCAACCAGTTGCTTAGGCACATACCAGCCCATCTCACGAACACCCAAATGTTCCTAGACCGT
>UYYA01005569.1:0-16469 GCA_900624975.1 Angiostrongylus costaricensis | reverse complement strand
CTTCAATTCCGACCGACGCCTAGAAATAGCTTGATAGCAGTACGGGCTTATGCAGCGTGTTGGTTAGTTTTTTTTTTTTTAAGGTTTTGGAAGTTCGCTTTTTCAATTTAACCGATTGTACTCCTTTCCGAAAGGAACGAAGTCTTGTGCAATGAAGGAGTGGTCTGATCCCATGTAGTATTTTGAGGCAACAACGAGGACACTGTTCGAACTGTTCCTCACAACATGCGACAGTAGTGAAGTCCGCGTCGTCAGCGTTCTCGTGAACACGATTCTGGCTGTGAATATCGATTTATTCGAACAACTAACAACCCGAATCGGAAGTTTACGATTGAAGAGATGCGGATCAGTACCGGCTTTGACAATCTAATAATGTTTAACGTTTTGTTTTCTGCCTTCTATAATTTTCATGGCAGGGTATTNCGATTTATTCGAACAACTAACAACCCGAATCGGAAGTTTACGATTGAAGAGATGCGGATCAGTACCGGCTTTGACAATCTAATAATGTTTAACGTTTTGTTTTCTGCCTTCTATAATTTTCATGGCAGGTTATTAAGCGAAATACAACCACAACGTTGCTGAGATATTTGCAAAACTCTGGACCGCAGGTGTCTATGGTGGGGAACGAACGCGCTATTATCCTTTCCGGGGAGTAACGCGTTCACCACCACACCATGCGGGTCCTTTGTTTCGCACGTCTCTCAGCTGGTTGTATTTCGCTTAATAATCTAATAATAACAAATAATAACAATCTAATAATCTAATAAGAAATAACATAAATGAAATAAATAAAATAAAATAATAAAATACATCAGAGTAAATCAAAGGTTTTGACTAACCGATGTCGTTGTTGCCTCAAAATACTACATGGGATCAGACCACTCCTTCATTGCACAAGACTTCGTTCCTTTCGGAAAGGAGTACAATCGGTTAAATTGAAAAAGCGAACTTCCAAAACCTTAAAAAAAAAAAAAACTAACCAACACGCTGCATAAGCCCGTACTGCTATCAAGCTATTTCTAGGCGTCGGTCGGAATTGAAGTTAAGGGAAAAATGTAAACTTCACAGCAAGCATACATATTTAGTCAAATGCATTTTCACCACAAACCTTTCAGAAATGTTGTAAGGTTTTGATTGATTAATTGCCTGATCCTTCCCAACGCTTTACCGCCTCATCTTGGCTGAGAGGTGTTCCTGAGTGTGGGGCTGTGATGTGCAGCGGTGGATTCATCGCTCAGACGGGTCTCGCAAGCTGAAAAGGAATCTGATGTTTCCATCAGGAAGCCCAGATAAGAGTAAACCAATACCAGGATATACCACCGTCCTGGTATCAAAGTCGCATGGTGGCAAATCTCCCTCTGATCCATAAGGGCTGCGAATGCCTGTGGTGTCGAAGACCTGAGGCTGACTTTGTCCAAGCTGACCTCGAGATTCCGCCGAACCACTATGGTTTACTCAGCAAATTTCCGAAAAGTGGAGATTATGCTGAGGCCCACACAACCAGTGAGGATGTGCCATTCAAGTATCAAGTAAGTAAAGTAAGCTTTATTTTCTACGACTGTTTTTATGAAAAGCAGACTGGCTTACGAACTCAAATCGAGACGATTTCCGTAAAATTAGTCTGAAAATGTATACTTTTCTGCTCGCAACGTATTCAGCGCATAAGGAAAGTTCACGTGGTTTGAGCATCCGGAATGGGAACGAGTTCAAACACTTAACAACTTTCGGCGATTGCTATATAACCGCACCTTCGTTATAATTCAAAGCCAATATGAGACCAATCCAAAACGAATAACGAGTTTTTGGTTACATTGGTTTTCCCGCTCGTGTTCTCCTCAGCTATTACCATTGTAACGCCTTTCTGTATAATTTCGAAAGCCATACAATTTTTACCATAATTCTGTGCTAAAACGATTTGATTTAAAAGTGCTATGGTCGTCCTATTGTTTAATCCCTTAATAACGAGAATTTTTTCCACCAAACTGTCACTACATGAAACCACGACTCGCTCGTTGCACGTAAACCCATGTGAACTCTTCTTAGCGAGTAGGATAGCCTTAAATACCTTGTATTCCATTAGATAATTACGCCTTCTATTCATACTACAAGTTTCACAACGTGTAATGCAAAGAGTCCATTTTTATAGAGCTTTTTTCGAGTGCTACATAACACAGTGTCGCGCAACTTAGGTCCGCGGTGGGGCCGCCTGCGCTGGAGGCGCGGAGGGGGAACTCTGCATGGTAGATAAGTGATGGCAGCAAGCGATCGCCCGCTCGTTGTTTAGCGCTACAGCTGACTCGTTATGTCAGCCCATGCCGCTGGTTCTTCCCGTGAGGCCGCCAAGACTCCGAAGCGGAAGACAGCCGAGGAGACCCGGTCCCAATCCAGCCACTTGGCCATGATCCGGAGCTTGATGGATGAGTTACGACAGAAGTTTCGGTCGTTGGAGGTGGCCATTCTGAGGTTCATACTGTCGCGCTACAGTCTTGAGGACATTGTGGCTATGGTGATTTTTTTAACGCCTTTGTCATGTTTTCATGTTGACTCTTTGAGACGTGGTTTCTTGCAGATTAGCTCTCTGCTACGCTTTCCACCTGGAGAGGCTGTCATGGAACCTGAGCTGAAGCAGGTCGAAGGAAACGAGGCATCTGGAAGCTACGGGCTTGGTGAAAAGATGTCTACACTTGTTGCTAAAAAGGTAGGTAGCGAATGTTCACCACATTTTCTTGTGGAGCATGAGTGGAATAATGGTATCGAGGTCTCAATTTCAGCATGTCGTCGGGAAACTGGCCAGCAGAAAACACAACTCTACCAAAGCAGCGGCGAAGAAGCCTAAAGCAGAAAAGAAGGTCAGGAATTTGAAAGAGGTCAAAGCTCCCAAATCTGAGACTACCGAGAAGTTCAAGAGCAAAGCTACCAAGTCGAGAGCCAGGAAGCCAAGGGGTTTGGGTTCGAAGACGAAGACGGTTGGGTAGTAGATTTGTCAGCTCCTAGCGCTTAGTAGGATCGAACTGATACGAGGTTGGTGAAAAGCTCTTATTCGGCTAACGTTTCAGCGTTCTCGCCTTCTTCTCGGCTGTATTAGTTCGAGCCGGTAGTCAACAGCTGGTCGTCGCGTTGTGGATGTTCGTTGTCGCATGGAGTCGAGTCCACTGCAAGGAGCATTGTCTGAGCGGAGAACTTCACTCGGCGGTTCCCCTTTATAGAGGACGGGTCTTAGCGATCTTCCCCGTTCGAGTAGTGCTCCTATTACTGGATTCGACTCGATTCGACAACAAACACCCCCATCGCGATATCGATCACCTGTAGACCATCGACTCGGATCAATGCGTTCTCTTGAGAAGACGAGAACGCTGGAGCGTTAGCCGAATGAAAGTTTTATACCAACCTTGTTCCAGCTCAATCATGTAGAAAGTTGTTGGTTATTGTTTCTGAAGTCTTGTGTAAGCCCATTTTGACATACTTCGTACAAAAAATTGTATTTTTTTACTGATTGGTTAATAAATATGTAGCATCCTGATCTCTGTGGTAGTGTTGCCGGGTGGTGAGTTGTCGTCTGGGTATGTCGCTGCCACAGTTAACATTTAGTAGTGTGAGTTCTAGTCAGTCAGAAAGACTTTATATCGAGTATCAATCGGTGGGACTCACCGCTGCATGCAACTGCGTACTAGCGGTGACTGGGACGGCGTGCGAGGTCTCAAATGACATTTAAACTCTATGAATTCTTGCACTGAAGACGTACGTGGGCCAGCCTGCTATATTCGCATCTCGAAGTTTTCTCGTTGCTTCCCGTTTACGGTGATTATTCCGTGTGGTGGTTGTTTCCCCTCTTTTGACTTATCAGGCAGGATTTCTTGTAGATAAATGAGAAAAAACGCCTCACCATTCTTCTTACATTTGGCTCGTTCTGTAGCAATCGTCACCAATGAAATGGATTAGGAGTGGGTGTCGTTTAGGAGTTTTGTCCTAGGATCCCTTTCATTATTGATTGTCGACTCTAGTGGCTCGAAGGAAAGGCCGCTTTCCTAGTATGGTTCTTGCAGTACAACAGTGACCACCTGCTCAAGAAGGTTGTGACTTCAGCTTTACTATTCTCCTTCAACTATGACCAATGGTCCAGGGACACTACAAATCTTGGTTATTGTCAGCTCCAATAGCGAGTGGAATGAGATTCCAATTGAGTAATGAACGGTACTAAAATGAAATGGAAGAAAGGTGACCAGTTTTAAACTGTGCTATTGATTTCCTTGAAAAGTTGAACAAGAATTTAGACTGCTACTCCAATTTCTACAAACAGATTAATATTGGAAATTTTTCTACCTTGTTCACTTCCATACTTGTCTCATTGGTCCGCCCGTCTAATGGGTATTGATTATTGAAGTACGCCTTCTAGAACCCAAGAACTTTGCATGGTCAATTTCTATAGGACCATTCTCCATCTCATAGTCTCTTATCCTATATGAACGCTCACTAGCACTTGTTCGAAAGAAATAGACTTGATAATCAGACATAGCTGAATTGAACTACCCAATACTCAAATGATATTAAACTAATCTATCTGGGACTTCTATCTTGATTTTTTTGTTCTTTAAAAATGAAGAATTCCCACTACAGAGCTCTTCTCTCTCACAAGTGTTTGTGTTCAACAGCCTTGCTAAGTCAATGTTGTCAAAACGAACTGGCGAATATTCTCCCTACTATACTACAATGACCTGACTGCGGCACTCACCTGGATATTCCCGTTGTTTGGCAGTGCCAACGAGGTTTCGCGTCCATCTGGTCAGGTGAGCTGAGCGTCAACTTGTCGACATCGGGTAGTTTCTTTTACTGGTTTGACAACTCTTCATTCGGTCTTGCAGTATTTTCCTAACCAAAAGGAGCGAAAACCCCATAATTGTGGACATTTCCTTGCATTTTAATGAATGCGACTAGGTAGGTGGGAAAGAAATTTAACTTGCCCAAATTTTTCCCACTGGTTTTCAAAATTTCTCTGCTTGCCTTTCTCCACTATATATTCTCGTCTCATTCGCTTGAACACTTTTGAAGAATGAGCTTAAAACATAGCGCTTTTTATTTTTAGGGCTATTTTCTGGTCCATGGTTTCTTGTCTTTCAGGAACTTTCACTGTCTCACGATCTAACTGAATAGCTTTCCTAAGCAAACATAGGCAAAATCACGTGTCCAGTATTCACACGATACTACAGTATTCCAACTGAAATTTTTGTCGTGACCTTCTCGCTTGTTAAAATGCAGCATCTTCCTTGCTATGTTGTCTACTCTTAAAACAGTTTTAAGCAAGAGCTCCTACTTAGTCAACACTGTCAACACCAACGTGTTATGTAGTTCTGTAGTTTATGTTGTTCGCGATGGTCTTCTCAATGAACAAAGATGACAAGTTTGCACTGGTCTGGTGAGTGAGGAGTGTTCTTTGTTTCTAGTGTGTCGTTTTCATACTTAATCGGTGGTATTAAATAATCAACATTTTGAGAGTAGACGAATACTGCTGAAGTAAAATGATCATTTTACTGCCTAAAATCAAGTATTTCTTACAAAACCTTAAAGGAATAGGAATTCACATTGTTGATACTGTTTAATAGATCCTATAGATGTCTTTAACTCGCTTTAGGAGAGCGGCCTTATCTCTCCCTTCAAAGAAACTGCCGTGGTGGACTTTTGTAGGCGTCTCCATCAGCAATGTGTTACGGTTCCTCACAGCAGTCAGTCAACGGTAGATAGCAGTCATTCTGATGATGAAGTATAATCACTTCTTCAGAAGTCTGTCCTTGCTTGAGCTATATGTAATGACTTTTGGGTCAATTCTAGGTGTAACGACGAAAATTGCAAGCGCATCCATTTCCAAAGTTTTCCAAAATTCTGAGGTTCGCACGAGCTGATCAAGGACTTTGCCGTTGTTAGGTTGTTTCATCGTTTCTTGCAGCATGAATAAAAAAATAAAGGATAGATTCCTCGGCGTTGATCAATCCCTGAGAGATGCGCCATGCATTCGAATTTATTAAGCATCGCTCGGAAGTGATTGAATGCATATCTGGCCTTTAAAATGACTCGCGGTAGCCTAACGATGTGTCGAGCCAGTGCTGCTATCCTCCCAGACAAGCCTGGTACCAATTTACCGATCCAAGAGGGATGGAAGGCTTGCCGGGCTATGGGCGCAGGGATCAATTCCACATGTGTGTCGCAGTGATGCTTCCAATCACTGCACCACACGTGCCTCTGGCCACATATATTTGGGAAAATAGAACTTTTTAGAAAGAAAAAACAGAGAAAATCTGCTCGGCCTTCTCGACAATCTGACGTCACGATTTTCGATCCTGAGCCAGGAATTTGTCAGCGATCGGACGCCTTTCACGAAGTGGATGATCAACAACCATAACCTATCGACTTCCGCAAGAAGCATTTGAACGTGATATTTAGAAGGAACCCAGTGAGAAAGTGGTTAAGGTATGTAAAAGATCTTCACGTTACTTATATTAATGCACCCTTCGAATTGATAGGATTCCTGAACTCTTCGAAACCTTGGTTAAGCTCGAAAGGTGATGACACTTTACTGAATAAGCGATGAAAAAGAAGCTATCAGTGTCGTCTTTCCCATGTCGTAGGAGACCAAGTAGTACTTACATGTGCTCGGGTAATCTTTGTCGCGCTCTTCATCAGTAGTTTCCAAATTGGAGTTCTGATACTTTCATAATTTCTCCAGTTTATGCGTATCCTTCGTTATTCATTATTTTTTGCTACTATGAAAAATAGTTACAAAAGCCATCTATTGAAAAGGAGAGACCAAGGAGAAATCACGACGCGGATAGACGTCAAAGCGCAGAATAAACTTCGTTCAAGACGAACATAGCAGATCTCCATCAAGTGATGGCCTACTATCTCCAGATAATTTTCTCCTTGCTTCTAATTTTTATGTTTGTTTTGTGCGAGTGACAATCGGTATGCATATTAGGTTCGTTTACTTCAACCTTCAACTCCACGTGGTTGGAGGCGCCACTGCGACAAATACGTGGAATCGATCACGCGCACATGACTCACCAGTCCTCTATCCCTCCGGGGTCAGCAAATTGGTACCAGACTTGTCTGGGAGGATAGCAGCACTGGGTCGTAGGCCACACGCGAGTCATTGCAAAGGCCAGATATGCATTCGTTCACCTCCAACGATGCTTAATGAAATCGAATGCATGGCGGATCGCTCGGGAATTCATCAACGCCGAGAGCTTTTTAGAGCTTTTTTACTTCAACCATCAGTCGAACTTAGCCCTTTGCGCTAAGTTTGTACAACCAATATTATATATGGCCTCTGCGAAAAAACGATATGTTCAAAAGATGAGTGCAAATAGCCTTACTATATCATATCTGGTGAACTCTTAAATTTTTTTATTTTGCTTTCTGCCCGGCGTATTTTTCAACAGTCCACTTTTTGCTACATACCATCTTTTTTCTTTCCCAATTCGTAGCTAGTTTTGATCTGTGCATGTGCGAATATGAATGTGGATTGTGATGCTAAGAGATTTCAGGCGACAGTGAAGAAGTTACATCAGGACTCTCCGACTCTTTTAAAAAAGAAGGAAGAACATTCTGTTAATATGGCAAAGCAGAAGCACGTTATAGTTGAACATCTGGTTCTGCCTCATCCACTATATGCCGGGAATAGTAAGTTGTATTCGCTTGACGGAGTTTTGGTTCCTTCATTTAATAGCTTCCTAACCGTGACTAGCCGTTTAATTTGTGTTTGGTTCTCTTCACCTAATGTAGTAGAGTTGGAATGCTGTTGTTTTGTGGTACTCTAGGGTTTCCTGCTCGGTGTAGAGAGCATTATCGAAGTCGTTCGTCTGACACTTTGACTTATCAACAAGCTATAACTGCGGGCATTTTTGAACCACTTAACCGTGGACCAGCCTGAAAACTATGACGCTATCAAGAAAGTAACTCAGGAACAACTTCACTAGAGGTGTGTTTTTCCAAGGAACAGTTTTAAAAGAGATAATGACTAACTATTAATTTGTTGGAGAAATTGGAAGAGAAGGTCCTACCTGGGATTGCCTTTTTGGATAAGACCCCCAATAGGTTTGTTTTTTCTTTGCAAATCCTGCAATGATGTTGTACACAATGTGCATTGCGGCGTACATGGTTTGTATCTAATTTCCAATCTTCGCGAAACAAAAACTCCTTCCTTCCCTCCGGTGTCGCGAAATTGGTGCCAGACTTCTCTGCGGGGTTGCAGCACTTGCTCGATACGTCGTTCGCCCACCACGAATCATTGTAAAGGCCAGTAATGCATTCAACTACCTCCAGAGGTCCCTATTGAAGTCGAAGGCATGACGCTTCCTTGAAAGATTGACCAGTGCCGAGAGCTTTATCCTTTTTATTTTGCTCTCCCCCTGTCCATCACAGTGGTGGCTATTCGGAAAATGTTTTTCACAAGCGTTCTTTCTCTTTATGACGGGTGAGATGAGAGTTAATGAATGACTATGTCTTTGTTACTTGGCTGTTGTTACCATTGGTGACATGGTCGTTTTCGGGCAGGTTAATTTGAACGTTCAGGAATGAAAGCTAATTTTTTTTCGGTTTCTCACGGGTGAATTTTATGTGCTCTGACTATTCGTTCAATAACTCAAAGTATTTGTCCATCTCCTCTTATGTGGAGCAGATGGCAAAACAATCATATCATAAGTCATTCATACATTATATTTAGAGCCAGAGATCGACTACTGCTGCTTCAACTTTAAAGGGCAAGCAGAAGGCCTGGGGCCAGTCGTATTCCCACTCCGAACCCTCCATTTGTTCGTATTACTTGCCGGATCATCCAAAGACTGAGCACTTTAGGCGTTTCTTCATAAAGGTCATTAAGTGTTGAATTAAGTGTCTATAGGTGTTTATTGCCACTTCATGCTGCATAAGGAGTTCGAAGGTTGTTTGCATGGTAGAGTGAGTTATTTGACACATTTTTATAAAATGCAGTAACATCGAAAGCACTCCATCACGCAAGATCTGTTAGGACGTTCGCTACGTAGACGATCCAGGAACATCTGGGTGTTCGTAAGATGGGCTGAAACATGTTCCAACAACTAGTTAAGTTTTAGGGCTAAAACCATATAATTCTATCCTTTACTCAGTTTACACTGTTAATGATGGGTCCAACTTTGAACAATGATGTGTCGGTAAACGCAAAATCATCAGTGGGTTCTAATCTATGAGTTTTGTTAACTTTAAGTTGAGAAATGATTGGTTGTTTTAAAATGGCAGCCTTCGCCATTTTGACCCATCCGTTGCTCAATTATCGGTATTGGCTTTTGAATTATTTTTCAGATGATGACTATAAATGGTAGCATCTTCCAGACGTTTTTCCGTTATCTCAACATCTAACTGATGAGGAGTTTCTATAAATTCTTCACCTTTATCGATTACAGACAATATAATGTTTTTTAACGTTTTCAGCTCTCAAACCGTTTGCACAGCACATTTTTTCCTTTCTGTGAACTTGTAGCAAAAGATTCCCTGATGACTCCGACCGAAAAGACCAATCGCGTTGATAATTAAGGCCTTTGGAAGTTTCATCCGCAAATATCCGAAATTCGAATCAACTTAATTGTTAGGGTAAGGTCTTGTGGTCTGAAAAAAATATCTAAGCAGACGGCGGTAGTGGTAATACCTCTAATTTTTGTTGTTCACTCCCACCTAGTGCTTGAGCTCTAGTTTTGTTACGGAGTATATCTTCAAGTTTATGCAAACTACTTGCTACTGCATACAAAGATGCTTTAGAAATAGGTTCAGATGACGAGAAACATAGGCATAAATATCATTGTAAGTGAGTGCCGTCAGGGAAAGTCACGCGCTCCTAACACGATGACACATTATCTTCGTTCAGTCTCTTCAAGGACATTATTTATTCTATGTTGACTCATTTGATCTTCGTTAACAGTGCTTTTATGCCTTCCTGAAGCTCCAGCACTTAATGTAATAAACCTGTAAATCAACACTGACCCACCCAATGTTCTCCTCCAAAGGCCGTCCTCTATATGTGGTGGGATCAAGGCTGCCGTAAAGAACTTCGATGAGGCGAACGAAGATTCTAAGGTGTCAAAGTGCTTTGCACAGTGGAGACTTTCGATTTGATAAAGTCACCTAGTTCTGAAAAGATTCAGCTTTTCAGGTATGCAACGGATATTTAAACCAAGTAATGACTATCAAATTTATGGTGTATGTTTAGGGCCTGCATACCTAAAAAGCTTAGTCTAGCACGATGGATAGAGGTAAAATGCGGCTCACACTGATTCGATCACTGCGTCGATCTCTAGTCAAGGAGTCCATTAGGCTTTTCATTTCCTTGCGGTCGCTAAATTGCTACAAAACTCTTCTGGGAGGATAGAAACACCAACTTAACACATCGATCGGTTACCATAATTCATTGTAAATGTCGAATATGCTTCCAATCACATCTAGCGATTCTTGATGAAGTCGAATACATGAGACATTCTTCAGAGATTAGTGAACGTCAACCGGTTTGTGCTTTATTTACCTTTCATAGTGTATGTGTGAATGACTGTAATTTAAACGAGTTAGGAACTCGAGTGCTGCTTTACTCAGTAGACTTGTTAACCAATTTTCGCCACTATTAAGAAGTATGATACCTAGTTGGAGTTTTAATAACAAAATCTGGAGAGAAAACTACGAAGCAGATCATGAAGTTGTATAAGCAAGGGAATCTACAGGGACTTGTGAGGAAAGGCGCCATAGAATAACCACATCAACACATTCGTGACCAGGCACGATTTTCGTCAACTAATGGTTAGTTGTCAGTAACTGGGGAATTTCGGAAATTGAGAGCTGATCGGACTGATGGAAAAGACTGTTTCGTTGCCTTAGCGGTTTTGACAACTTTTCTGAAACATTATTGTAGTATTAAATTTGTATAGTCCTCAAGTTTTCAAAAATTTCGGAACGACTTTTATATTTTCACATGGGTGATATGTTTGAGAACACCATCACCTCTTCGTGGTCATATTTTCGCTTGCCACTTGCTTTTATGATAGAAGAACAAGTCTGAACGAAAAAAAAAAGAAATCAGTTTTCAGAGTTTCAGAGAAACAGAATTTTATACTGATAGTACAAAAGGACTTCTACCTGGATTCAAAGATCCGTAAGCAGTCTTGATTTCCGTCTCAATTACGAGATATGTTGGTTGAAATTACAATCTGCCAACAATTTCGCACGAAACGCATTGAAACCAATGCATGCTATCGCGTGAATATGTTAACGTACGAATTGGTGCAAAATCTTTGTACAGTTTGAATTATAACTGTAGAGATGAAAAGGCAATCAACGGCATTGCATGAGAACTNTAAAACCATGCGCATGAGAGCAACTGATAATATGGAAGGAAACTCTCGTTCAACTAAACCGTCAATACAACGTCTAAAATTCAACAAAAGGACCATAAAAGACCAAGAATTGAAAGTCGGAGAATGATATATGAACTCTGCGAACGTGGAGAGAACTGCATAGGTGCCACGAATTTGTCCACAATATCCGCTTTTGAACGGTTCGTGTTTCTCTCCGCTGCAACAAAGCTCTTCGTTCTGGAGGTGTGCTGCTCCGCTGATGATGTTGGCAATAAGTTCATTGCTAAAATAACAACAGTGGAGAAGAGATTAGTGTTTCTCTCATTTTCTGATTAGACAATTAGACAACAGACTAGTGTTTTTTTTCTTGAGCAGCTGTAGTTTTTTCTGCTCAGGAAAAAAACATTAATCTATTGATCAGTGCCGAAGTTAGCAGAAAGTCAGTCCTGGTAATTACTTTACTGAGCAGCATTCTGCGGACAACCCCAACGATGCTGAGATATTCGCAAAACTTGGACACCGAGCCAGATCGAGCCGATTTCTCCTTCGGCGGACTCGCGCGCTACACACTGGACCACTAAGATCCTTGCTCTGCGTTTCTCTCAGGTAGTTTCCCACTTAACGCTGCGATCAGCAATCATCCATCAGCGGAATTGATCTGAAGAGCACAAATCGTGGCGCAGTATGTAAGGCGCGAGTTCAGTCTGGAACCGGGTCCAAATTTTGCGAATATCTCAGCATCGTTGCGGTTGTATTTCACATCATATCCTGCCATGAAAAATTAAAATAGACACAAAATAAAAGGTTAATGGTGGCACTGCATTTTTTTGAAATAAGTTTAGAAAATGGAACGCGGTAGAATTAGATTAGTATAATGCACATTTGCCACAAGCTAGGGTCAATGAAGAGAAAATGTGTTTCATTTTTACATATCGTGAATGCATATTCACCCACCAGCGCCAATCGACGAGACGTTATTGTGATGTTGATGTCCGTCATGCAATAGAAGCTCGTTCATGCTTTCGAAATACTTCAGCAACCTGTCTCCGCTTTCTGTAATGGTCGTGAATGATGCTCGACATGTGTCCGAAATGTTGTTCATCAACGACTCAGTAAACCGCAAAGCTCCTGAGGTGACAGTTGCCGTGTCGTAGAACAGTTAAGTATAGGGAAATAGAGAGAAGCTGCGGACCAAGGCCAGTACGAATCGTAACGATCTCGGCATGCTATGATTAGAAGCAATTTACCTTCTTATGTCTGTTCGACGTTCATACGACATCGACTCGAATGCCTCGCGTTCAATTCTTTAGAAGTATTCTTGAATAACAAAGTAAAGCTAGTTATAGTGAAAAACCACAACCAGCAATTAAGGGCGCTAAAAAGACGAAGAATGCCGAATCCAAAAGGACTTTTTCCTTTGGTTTTTTATCAGAACTAGGCGTCTCTAATCTAAGCTTCTTATGTTGAACTAACTATAGAAAGGAAAGTCGATAAACATCCACTTATTCGAGTGAAACTTAATAAATTTATCCGTTGTGTTTTATAAAACTTTGCACGGTTAACGTAGATTTTATTTCAGAAGCGGTTGTTTAGGCTACACTGGCCGAAGTCCATGAATATGAACAGTGGTAACGGCTTGTGGTCTGTGCACTAAGTACCTAAGGCGACAACTCGTAGAACAAATGGTTAGATTCGTTACAGACGGAAACAATTCAGGTTTACCTTCAGAAATCCTGTATTTTATTCGATTTCGGACGTCGATGAATTGTCGCTCAGTAAGATAGACCGCTTCCATCTCGTCCACGAGCTCACCCATAAGCTTCCAGTGTTCTGCTAAATCTCAATGGGGAAAATTATCACATCATATGAATCTTCCTGAATAGCTGCGAAATTTGGTGTTTCACTGTTCCACGTTCTTACAGCTTAGTTCCAATTCTGTAACAGATAGCAAAAAAAATATGTTTTTTGCTGTAAAGTGCATTAATAATATTACAAGGCAAATATTCTCTGCAAAATAAACTCTTTTGCTTTTCTCGTATAATGCTGAGATATTTGTAAAACTCCGGACCGCAGATGTCTCCGGTGGGGAACGGACGCGCTTATTGTCCTTTCCGGGAGGTAACGCGTTCACCACCACACCATGCGGGTCTTTCGTTTAGCCTGTCTCTCACTCTTTTGCTTTTTTATTTTCTACTTTTATTTTATATAATCCGTCACCACATCTGCTGTGCGGATCTCAGCACTTCCTGCATTCGATTCGTTTTCCTCGCATTCTTCGTCCGCAAAAGTCTTCGAAAATTTCGCGTGTTGTTTAGGCTGCTGCTTGAGTGAGGATTTTGTTTTCTTTATGGATGTCGTAAAATGCTGGTCGAGTCGATTCTCTTTGCACTGTTGGAGAGAGGCGGAGAGTTTCGGGGCGCGGATCGAACTAGGGCTTTTGTTTCCTAATTGACGGCTTCGCTAAGCACTGTGCTAACCCCGGCCCACAATGCAAAACATAAAATACGGCGTATAATGTAATACAATATGCATTCCAGGTTTGTTGAGAGTCCGTCTTTCGAAACGTTGTGTAGTCCAACTGCCATCTCTTCCTAGAAGCTTTAGTCGAATCATCCTCATCGGTAGAGAAAAGAACCGTCGGAGTATACAGGATTTCGAAAGTTTTTAGTACAGTGAATCATATTTACATGCTAACGAAATCCATTTAAGCACGACACCTCTAGAATACAGCAACGCTGTGCTTCCATCACGGACCTTTGTTATTTGAAAGGACTTTTTATGACTTTGTACCTTAGTACTATTTCACACCATACACTTATAATTTTAATATGCTTGAGATAAGTACACGTAACTGGAGCAGCGGATTACTAGCTGCTACTCACCCATTTCCTTCTGTAAGATTTCATTAGCCTTGGCTATTTGTTTTCGAGCAAAATGGTCTGGATACATAAGATGACATGTGGTTGTTAGGTTTTCATCTACATGAGACACCACTCCATGAAGGATGGACTCACAGTAGAATGTCTGTGCAGCCTGAAATTAGCTGGATTAAAAAATTTGAAAAAAAACTTTATATAGAACATTCGAAAAAATCAATAACCGCCCATATTTGACGCTAGGTAGAGTTCTTAATTTAGAGCGAAGTGATCCTTTCCTAGTCTAAACTTCCTAAAGAGTCATCAAAGTTTCGTAATCAACTGTAATGGAATAGTATGAGTAAGAAGGCCAAGAAAACCGATCAGATAGGAAAGAAAAAACAGGTGTTCGGAATGTTAGTAGAAGTACCCTTCCTTTTTTGAATGTTTGCTTTCGATTACTTTGTTAATGAAATTCTGCAACTCATGGTTCGAAACGCCAAAGTCCATTGTTCGCAGGAGGTAGAACCTAAACAAACCTTCAAAGGTAATTGTAGAAGTGACAGAAATTGCTAAAGCGGATATACAAATTTCTGTGAAGATAATAAACGCAACAATGTTTTTGGATAAACGAAAGAAAGTAGCGAAGCTTTTCAGTAGGAAAGTAGAAACGCATACTGATAGGCTTTCGCGACATCCTCATCAGCCCATTCTGGCCACCTCCTGTCGTCCACGGCTGCTGCTAAACTTTTTCCACAAGTATCTGCGTATCCACGACCCGTCATATCCACCAAATACTGAATTTAGAGTAAATCAGAGTGGGAAGATGGCTCTTGACGGCAAAGGACAGCAGCTCAACACTAGTGAACTAGCTGTGCAGGAATTGCACACAAATGTCGAAAAGACGATGAAAGGAAAAAATTATAGTCTACTTGCTTTTCATGTTTTCTTGTGCCTCGAACCATTAATAAAGGGTAAAGGATAAACCTCTCGGCGTTGATCAATCCTTGAGTTATGCACCATGCATAGGACTTCACTAATCGTTGGAGGTGATTGAATCCATAGTTGGTCTTTACAATGACTATCAGTAGCCTACCAGTGTATCGAGCCACTGCTGTTATCCTTCTAGACAGGCATGGTACTAATTTGCCGACAACAGAGGGATGGAAGGCTTGCTGAGCCACTGGTGCGGGAAGAGCCTCGAAACATTAAACAGAATATTACTTGATACTTGATATTTGAACGGTCCGTCCTCACTAGTCGTGCAAACCCCAGCATAATCACCATTTTTCGGTTTTTTGTTGGTTTAGCCATTGTGGTTCTTTGAAGTCCCGAGGTCAGCCAGGACGAAGTCTGCTCCAGGTCGTCACCACCACAGGCACTCGCAGCCCTTGTGGATCAGAGGGAGATTTGCCACAATGCGACTTTTATACCAGGACAGTGGTGGATCCTGATATTGGTTTACTCTTAGCTAGGCTTTCTGATGGAAACGCCGGACTCCTTCTCAGCTAGGGAGACCCTGCCGGGGAATGAATCTTCCTCTGTACATCGCAGCTCGACACCCAGGAACACCCAGCCACGGAGGCGATGAACCGTTGGGAGGTTAAAATAAAAAAAGAAGAAAATAAATTATTGTTATATGGTGTAGGATATGTGTGCATATCGTATGTATCGAGTACTAGAACAAGTGATTTTGTGGGTCGTAATTCCATAACGTGAATGTAGAACATGCCTCTGCTTATAATAATAAGTCATGCGATCACATACTTTTTAGTGTTCATTCACCACAAGAAAATGTCTTCAACGGCATCGAATTAAGAGGTGTGCAGTGGCAATCAAATTGAGACGATTCTATGAAGGAAAAATCGTCTGGAATGTAAGAATGAACACATTAGGCGCATCTAGGAAGGTCCCATTCCTTGTCCTCGCAACTCTTTAGAATTCAATACGACGTTGAATGAAGTGGATTGTTCCACTCTTTCAGACATAATGGCGCAAATCAAAGAAAATGAGTTCTCAACAGCAACAAAGAACCATTCTTTCGAAAAAAAAGTCGTTTTCTTTTGTTCAGTGAATCATTGCTGAGTGATTACTGCATGTTTTTGAAACTCAATTACTTCTCAATAGAAGCGGAATCAAGCTGCTTATGGGGTCCACCTTAATGCATCGAAACACGCGAGCAATACCTCAAAATCCACCGAAAATCACGACATTGTAAAATTGATTTTCAGCATTTCTAGAGAATATAAAAACA
>UYYA01005568.1:0-16505 GCA_900624975.1 Angiostrongylus costaricensis | reverse complement strand
ACCATGCTGGTATTAAACTAGTCGAATGGTGGCATATCTCCTTCTGATCTACAAGGGCTGCGACTGCCTGTGGTGGTGACTATTTGTATTTGTTTCATATTTCATATCACTTGCTGTCTATCTGTCTGTTGCACAAGGCTTTCCATTATGGTCAGCCTAATTCCTTATGTATATCCTTATTCCTTATGTATCCTTTCGCTCACTGGACCATCTAACCATGTAATTTACCAGTAAAATAAACGGGCATCGTTTCTCTGACCCTGAAAGCACCCTCGATTCGGCAACGTAGGAAAAGACGTGTATGTAGAGGTTGCTAGAATCTCAGGGCCATTCTAAGCTGCCTAATTCGCGAAGGAACAAGGGGATGATCTGTACCTACAATCTTGCATCTAAGTCCTCGATAGAACACTTTCTCATTCGAGCGAGAAGAATAAGGTACAACTTTATCGGACTGGTCGACACGAGACAACGTCACCCATTTAACGCAGTCTTCGAAACTGGAGAAGCACTGTTCTTCAGAACATGCGACAAGAGAGAAGTCCACGGCATCGATCTTCTCATCAACACAGGTTTGGCCATGAACATCGATCCATTCGAACGAGTAATAACACGAGTTGGACGTTTACGATTGAAGAGATGTGGATCAATACCGACTTTGACAATCTTCGTCGTTTATGCGCCGACATCAAACTATCACCAAAACGAAGTGAAAGTGTTGTATATGAATTTGGAGAAGTTCTACAGAGAACACCATACATTCTTTAAGGTCATCATTAGAGATGTCATCGCCAAGATTGGATCAAGAAGAATGTCTGAATAACGTCAAATTGAGATCCAAGGATTAGAATGGAACGAATAGGGCGAGCTGCCCTGAGTTTATCACGACAACCAAAATTATTCATAGTGTTGACTTTCTATTTACTGCCTTTACTAGCTTTCACGGCTGGGTATTATTTGTAAAACAATCACAATGACACTGAGATTTCGGGGAACGAACGCGCTCACCACCACTCCATGCGGGTTCTTCGTTTCGCCTGTCTCTCAGCTAGGCATAGTAACTCGCAATTCCAGAAGCCCCATCCTCAGCGCTGGACATGGGAGTCGCCCAATGGAGAGGACAATGACGAAATAGACTACATCATAGTAAACGGAAGGTTTTGCCTAACCGATGTCGTTGTTGTCTCAAAACTCACGGAATCAGATCATCGTTTCTTTCGTACAAGATTTCATTTCTTGCGGAGAGAAGAAAAGACTGCTAAATTCAAAAAACGAGGTCCCAAAACCACCATAAAGTGGGATCCATTCAATTCATTAGCCGGTTGTTGGGAAGATGCCGTTCCCGATAACATCGACGCCTGGTATGAACGGCTTATTCGACATCTTCACGTTAGCGCTATGAAAGTTGAGAGTTCGAAAGTCGCCAGGCGACGTCTGTCTCCAGAAACACTCGAGATGATACGCCATGAAGCGCACGAGCCCCAGGAAACCATGAACTGGCGTCCGAACTTGCAAAACAATGCAGACAGCCGCCCAGGCGGAACAGTTACAGCGTTCAGAAAGGCGATGGAGGAACTTATTCACGATTAGTATTCAGATCTCTTCAATAGCCACGTCCTCCTGCTTACACATGGAAGAAAAGAGAACGGAAATGTTATCCTACCGGTTTCCCTTCCGAAATCCAACGTACTATTTCGTCGGTGAAAAATCAAACAACACCAGATCCAGGCAGAACAAGACTTGAACACCTGAAGAACCTTCCGCCAGTTCTCGTAAGCACACTGGCTCACCTCTTGACACGATACCTATCTGAATTCTACGTCCCTACTGAGTGGAAGACCAGCAAGACCATGTTATTGCTCAAGAAGGGTGACCTCACGATATCGGCAACTATCGCCCAATCTGCTTACTGTCTGTGGTCTACAAACTTTTCACTCGAGTCATCCTGAACAGGATTTACAGAACACTGGACAAAGCACAGCCATGTGAGCTAGCAGGGTTTCGAAAAGGATTAGGTATAATTGACCACATCCACCCAATGACAAGACTCAGTGAAGTATCGCAAGAGTACAAAAGACCGTTCTGTCTCAGCTTCATCTACTTAAGGAACGTTTTCGATTCAGTTGAGACAACGGAAGCCCTGGGCAGCCACAGGCGATCCTTCTCAGTATATAAAGGTCCTCCTTCTATCTTCTCCTCCCGTCCTCTCCATAAAGATCCTATAAAGGAAGCTCCGACCTGCGTCAACGATCAAAATCAAAGATGCCGTTCTATATGCCAAACTGTCGAAGATTAGGTGTGTCGCCATGGATCAAGTCAAAAACAGGAATAAAAAGTCGGAAGACGTCCTGACGTTGAATCAGCGAGCTGAACATGTGTATGTAGAAGAAAGATATGAAACTCAACGAGTGCCTAGAGCGAGCAAAGGCCACTGGGCTACTGTTGCACGGGACAGTGGAAAATGGAAGATTTACCGGCGCTCGCTCGAGTCACCTAACTATCAATGGGGCGACAGTTGATGCAGGTGATATATAAAGGGTTTAATTGTCTAACTATGATTTTTCGCCTATCGTAGCGAGTGGAGAAGGCCCATGTGACAGAAGCATCACAAAAATAACGAAATTTCATCATAGCGTGAGGTGTGTGCTGAACTACGAAAATACATTCCTTTATAATACATAAACTTGGACTGTCCTCTGTGGCATTGGATAGTACGATAAAGATTTTAAATCACCGATTACTCAGAATTCCTTCTGACATATGTTAATATGGCCAAGATATGTGACGGACACAGTTGTGCTACAGTTCAGTTGAATCGCCTTGCAACAAACCAAAAGCAGCAACAGAAAGACGAGAGGTCTCCTGACGTTGAATCAGGGATCTCCTATCAGTGGCGGTGATGTTGCAAAACTATGAGCGCGTCCATTTCGTTCGAAAACGACTCTCATCAGAAGTGGAGCTTCGTACTAAACACATTCTACCCAATTAGCGTTTTCGAGGCTGTAATCCGCGTAATAGTTTAAAATTAAAAGTCGCGACTATTAATGAGTATATACCCAAATTTGCATCAATATTATGAGGAAAGGGAAGGTATTTTGAAGGAGAAAAAGTGCCTTCTACAACATCACTGTCGCTGGAATGAAGGAGATAGCGTACAACTGTTTGATGCATAGGTGTCATTTCTTAAGGTTCTAGATCAGCAACGCTCAAATGCCTTCAGAAGACGACCACGACATTTCATCGATAAGGATAAGGATTTAGTGCAAACGAACACGTACTATCTGTGTAAAGATAAGCATTCGTTTCTTTGCTATGATAAAAAAATTTACTTTCCCGTTCTATGTACCGAGCTGCTACTTGCTAATTGACTTTCATGAACTATGTAGGAATTATAAACTAACTAGCTTTGAACCCAGGAAAGTAGGCATTCATTTCATTAAGAGAAAAGCCAGCGAGAAATTGGAGTAGCTCACCTTCCTGGCAAACGGATAGACGATCCCTTCAAACACTGGCACCATAATAATCACAATGAGAGGATTGAGAATATTAATCTGCTCAGGAAGTGCGTTGATCCATCCAATTCGTCCATCGAGCCTACGGGCTTGCAAAACCCATGTAGAACCCTAAGCACATAGAGATGTGGATGACAGGATGGAATAGAACAAGGCGGCTATCCTGTAGCTTACCTGTTGGTCGAAGAGGGCCCAGAAGAAGACGAGTGGCCCGAAAATGGCCGCGACATTAACGAGGGAGCGAACGGCTTCAATCATTTCCGGCGAGTGTTCCGGTGCTGCCCTGTCTAGCCAATGTGATACAGGTTTAGTCGAACGCCTGACAAGTGTATGCTATCAACAAAGCTCTCTGCTTTCATGATCTCCAAAAATTCGTTGCTTCATATCTTCGAACTCCGCTGAACGTTTACGCAGAGATTGTTGGCATTTTTCGCAAATAGATACCTTCGCGGTTCACCGTTTCTTCATTGATGGGGGAAAGGGTTATTTGTGCCGCACTATACAGCGGAGTTAAGTCTCCAAAAAAGGTTATTCAGTTTCGTAAGTTTAAGAATATCATCTGGAAGCCGAATAGACAGATAGTAGAAAAATATCAGAAGATGCGCCATCCTTGTTATAATTCCAGCCAACACGAGTTTCTCGGGATTTCACGAAATTATGCTAAACCAGCAACGTAGGTTCAGATACAACACTGGATCTCGCAATTCTCAAAGGCAACCATAAAAATATTTAAACACATTTAACGTATGACAATGAATGTTTGTCTTCAAGAAAGCCCTTTTCACTTCAGTTTTTATGATCACACGTTCAACTAAGGATGGCTTCAGCGCACGTAGGCAATTTTAGGTTGAAGAATTGCGCTCTCATTAGTTCTGTCCTTCTACAGGTTTTCTCAACAAGTCTTCACTACTCTTGCATGTTTGATGTTTATGTTTTATTGTACACGCAGTCAAACCGTATGCGGGCGGTTCTCACTTTTTCTTTGGGTCGGGTGATACTCGCCTAACCTCATCTTAACCCATATAGGTCTCGTCAGTTGAAGGATAAAACCGGACCGGCTGTTTTTTGATGAGTTTTGTACCCTTTCAAAAAGTGCTTGTAGTAAATGAAAATGTATTTGATAAACTATCAGAAATTTGAACCACAAGAATATGTGTTTCGCGACAATGATGTGCTTTTATTAACAACCGGATCATGTGAATATTTTTAGGTTTTTGTTTTGCTCTCTGAATGCCTCACCGAAATAGCGTTCTAGTTGTGGCCAGGCGGATGCAACCCAACACCGCGCCGGCTATGTTTTCGTGCCTCGGTGGGTGCTTCTTGTATATACTCCATCCGCAGAGGAAGAAGAGCAGTGCTATTAGCATCAGCACTCCGGGAACACCTATAACATAATCATGATCACATCCGATCCTATTCTGTTTATCCAGTAAAAAAGAATAAAAGCTTTCGGCGTTGATCAATCCCTGAGGGATGTGCCATACATTTGCCATTGCCATCCCTTCATTAAGTACCGTTGGAGGTGATCGAGTGCATATCTGGCTTAACAATGACTCGCGGTGGACTACCGATGTATCGAGTCAGTGCTGCTATCCTCCCAGACAACTCTGGCACCAATCTGCCGACCCCGGAGGGATGGAAGGCTTGGTGAGCCATAGGCGCGGGGTTCAATTCCACGTGCGTGTCGCAGTGGCACTCCAACCACTGTGCCACGCGCGCCCTTTATTCAGTAACGAAGGAAATTCGGATTTTCAGCACTCCCCGCAGTCATAGTTTAAAGCAGTATGTCTAACTAAAAGGAAATACCGAAAGCAAGTGGGAAGCAGTACTGCGATCCAAAACAGCTAACTCGACCACGAAGGATTGGCGTCAGGAGTGTGGCAAACAACGATCCAGCATTGATAGTGAAGTAGAAAAAGGAAAAAAACTGCGCACGCAGGTCGCTTTGACTCTCGGAGAACTGAAAGTAAAGCCCATCGGATCGCTCTCGATTCAAAAATAGACGAGACCAACCCACTTGATCGGCAGCAAAAGCTGCCACACATGGCTTGATAGAACCCGTACTCACAGCAATCACGAACAAACCGCTGAAGTCTAACAGTTTCCTTACAGCTGCAAAGATATATTTCAATGTTTCTTGAGAAGGTGTGTGGCTCACGACGCTACTCACTCATATCGATGGTCGGCACTGCTCCGAATGAAAGCAGAACATGGCCGAGCACGTAGATAGACGAACCATGAAGGATCACCTGAATACAATCGATATGGATAGCATGGAATGGTTTTAAATGAAGAGTGATCTTGTGTGGAAATTATTCATTCAGTTTCTCATTTCTGGATATCCTACTGTGATGTGCTTTTCGACTTTGGACTCTAGTCAACATTTCAATTTAGATGTTCGAATAATTCATCCAGATGTTGGAACACACTATCATTGGTATGGTAGAGATACGCCTTTCAATCTTTATATGTCAATATCTATGCAGCTGAGAAAACACTTGCTATAAATGATCATTCCTATAGTAGGGACATCTGCCACCAGTCGGTATCGACTCGGTATTCTGAGGTCCAAACGCAAGATCATGTAACGAAATAGACCACATAGTAAGCCGAAGGTTTTGCATAACCCATGTCGCTGTTGTCCCAAAATTCTTCATGCGATCAGGCAATTGCTTCCTTCGTGCAAGACTTCATTTCTCGCCGAAAGGAAAAAGCCGGAAATTCAAAAAAAGAGGTCCCAAAACCACCATGAACGAGATCATTCAGTTCATTAGTCGGCTGTTGGGAAGATGCCATTCTCAATAACATCGACGAAGAATGCGATGGGCTCATTCAACAACTTCACGTTAGCGCTGTGAAACCTGAGAGTTCGAAAGTCATCAAGAGACGTCTGTCTGCAGAAACACTCGAGCTGATACGCCAGTGTGATATCACTCGGACTGCAGGCAACCGCAACTGACGTGCGAACTTGCGAAAAAGTGTGGACAGGTGACAAAAGAAGATCTTAAAGAGAGAAGAGCAGCAGTTATAGTCGAAGCTGCAGAAGCGGAGAAAAGCATTCGCAAAGCCCACCGATGCTTCACCAATTACAAGACCACGATGATTACACTCCGACGCCTACGCGAAACAGTTACAGCATCTAGAAAGGCAGTGGAGAAGGTAATTCACGATCACTACTTGAATCTCTTCAATAGCCACGTCCACTTGATCTTATGTAAAACAAAGGAGTATGGATATGTCGTACCACCTGCTCTCCTATCTGAAATCCGAAAAGCTATTTCGTCGGTGAGAAATCGAACAGCACCAGGTCCAGACAGGATAAGATCTGAACACCTGAAGTGCTTTCCACCAGTTCTCATAAACACATTGGCTCGGCTCTTCACACATTATGTGCCTGAAGGCATAGCCTACTCAGTGGAAGACCAGCAAGGCGGTGCTATTGCTCAAGAAGGATGACCTCCACGATTTCGGCATTCGGCAACTGTCGCTCAATCTGTTTACTGTCCGTCATCTGCAAACTTTTCACCCGAGATATCCTAAAAAGGATTGACAGAATACTGGACGAAGAACAGTCATTTGGACAAGTACGGTTTCGAAAAGGATTTGGTACAATTGACCACATCCGCCTGATAACAAGTCTAACGCGAGAGTACAAGAGACCGCTCTGTCTCAGTTTCATCTATTTAAGGAACGTTTTCGGCTCAGTTGAGACAATGTAAGCCCTGGGCAACCAGGGCGACCATTCTCAGTATATAAAGGTTCTTCCTAAACTGCATAAATTTTTCACAACTAGTACATCTTCATTCTACAACGGTATTAACATCGACCTCACAAGAAGGTTTAGACAAGGGGATACATTTCACCAAAACTATTCACCGCTACCTTCGAGAACACCAGGCGAAGATTGGAATCCGACAATGTGGGAGTAAAACTCGATGGTCGGAGCTTAGATGACCCCATAACGCCAAACACTAGTCAAGCGGAACGAATGCTTGCCGACTTTGACAAAGCCCGTGGAAGGAATGGTCTTCAACTAAATCTAACGGAAACGATGTTCACGAGGAACGGATTGGTTTCATAGGCCTTGTTCACTTTCAATGGAATAAGTGTCTCCGAATGCTGCAGTTACGTTTATTTAGGTTTGGAAATCAAAACGATTTAGCTCCAGAATTGATCAGCAGAAAAAGAGCGGTTTGAGGAGTTTTCAAGTGCATCGAGGAGGATGTAGCGAGAAGAACAAAGAACATCCGACTCTGTGCCCACCTTTTCGACTTCGCGATTCTTCCTGTATGCGTCAAAAACCTTGTCGTTACGATAAAAGATCACTCACCGTAATGAAATATGCAGTTGGAAGGACAATGCTAGAGGTATCCCGTATAACGCAAGTGTGGGAGAGTATCCGAAACTCCAACCTGCGAAAACGGCCAGAAATCGAAGACGCTGTTCTATGTGTCACATTTTCGAAGAAAAAATGGGTTATACATAATACGTACTGAGCAATAACCGATGGACAAGAGCGGTTAGTGACTGTCCCGATGCTCAGAGTTCTTCACGAAAACGCTAGAAGAAAGGCATGACGCTCGAGTCTCTGGAGCAAGCAGAAACCACCGCACTACTCTTGCACGTCACAGGGAGAAATGACGGGTTTATTCTACCTTGCTTGAGGCACCCTTCCATCAAAGTAGGACAGGTGATGAACTATTAAGTAAGCACGGCACGTATAACACAATGGTTAGAGTTGCTGTACAATGCACAGTAGATCGATCATTGATTCGATCCTACGCTACGGGTTCAGGGAGGTTTTCATCCATCTGAGACAGCATAACCGGTGCGAGACTTGTATGGGAGGATAGAAACGCTCGCTTAACACATTAGCAGGCAACTAAAAGTTATTGTATAGGGCCTAGGCATTCAATCATCTCTATGGTTCTTGATGAAGTAAAATGTACGGCATTCCTGATATGGACATGCTATAAAGATTTTGATCTCTATTGACTACTGAAATCGAAGATTGTCATTTAAAGTCGGTACCACTAGGCAACTGGCTTTTGGAATTCCCCACAGATATTTCGACAAAGTAGTCTCACCTTGAACCTTCCCCAGTAGGAATCGGCAAGAATCGAACCGGCGAGCGGCGTCAGGTAAGCTATGCAAGTAAAAGCATGGTACACCAACGTGGAGAAGCTGAAATTGTGCGAAATCGTTCAGACAATTCAATTCTACACCAGCGACTACTGTAATGAACCTGATTCTGTTATGTTATCAGGTCAAACAGCCAGCAGCGCCGAATGTTTTTCTAGGATGTTACTCCCAGCTCAAACCAATTCATTCTAGCTACATCTAAACAAGTAGTGAAACGCAAGTGAAACTCTGGCAATATATGACTCTATTTCTGTAACATCCGAAAAAGGTTTTGTAACATAAGAATGCGTGTGGCGCAGTGATAGGTGTCCTGCAACACACGTGGAATCGATCACCGTTCCACTAGCCCACCAAGCTCTCCATCCTCCGGGTTCTGCAAATTGGTACCAGAATTGTCTGGGAGGGTAGCAACACTGGTGCGATACATCGGTAGGCCACCGCGAATCATTGTAAAAACCAGATATGCATTTAGTCACCTCCAAACGTTGCTTAATGAAGTCGAATGCATGGCGCATCTCTCAGGGATTGATGAACGCCGAAAACTTTATCCTTTTTTGTAACACATTTTGCCAAAAAATACAGAAAAGCTTAATGCTTTCTGCGATTCACCATCTCACTTCGTTCTCAATACACGGCAGCGTCAAGCAACGAATAAGTAGCTTTTACCTCTCACTATAGCCATGTTCGTAGATGAAGTAAATGGTTAGTATGGCTTTCATGCCATAGAACGAGAATCGCTCGCAGAACTCATTCCCGAGCATCAGAAACACGGCACGTGGATATCTGGAATTTCCAATGCATCAAATGAGTTGAGCAATCTATCCATTCGATGTATTCCAATAAGATGAAGCGTTATTCTGCTTCAATCTGTTTTCTATTCCCTGATATTCGATCAGTTGAAACTGTACGTCCACATATTATACCTTTTTATTTTCTGCCTACTATAATTTCGCGGCAGGGTACTAAGCGAAATACAACCACAACGTTGCTGAGATATTTGCGAAACTCTGGACCGCAGGTGTCTATGGTGGGGAACGAACGCGTTATTGTCCTTTCCGGGGAGTAACGCGTTCACCACCACACCATGCGGGTCCTTTGTTTCGCCTGTCTCCCAGCTATTTCTATCGATCTTTGCCACAGCAATCACCCGTCAGCGGGAATGATCTGGGACGCCCAAATCGGCATAGAACCCAGTTAAGAAAGGACAATAGCGCGTTCGTTCCCCACCATAGACACCTGCGGTCCAGAGTTTTGCAAATATCTCAGCAACGTTGTGGTTGTATTTCGCTTAGTACCCTGCCGCGAAATTATAGTAGGCAGAAAATAAAAAGGTATAACATTGTGATTTCAACTACAGCCGCAGCTTAACTGGGTTCTATGCCGATTTGGGCGCCCCAGATCATTCCCGCTGACGGGTGATTGCTGTGGCAAAGATCGATAGAGATAGCTGGGAGACAGGCGAAACAAAGGACCCGCATGGTGTGGTGGTGAATGCGTTACACCCCGGAAAGGACAATAACGCGTTCGTTCCCCACCATAGACACCTGCGGTCCAGAGTTTTGCAAATATCTCAACAACGTTGTGGTACGTCTACATATTTGGAAAGAAATGCCTCTTATTGGAAAACTTTTTTGCTTCCTGCTGCATGTGGATCCTTACGCAGTTCGTCAAAAATATAAGAATATTCACGATTTGAGACTGCAGATAAGGCCGTGTTCCTTCACCGTTTCTTCTCGCTTCGTCGAAAGGGACCGTTCTCGTCGTGTTGAACTCTCTGAAATCATCGGCAGATTTTTGGGAATGGAACGAATGTCCAGAACGAACTACAGTTAAAGATCAGTTGTACAGCTACTTTCTAACACATCCAACACTTCGCTGCACATCGTGTTCTGCTACAAAAACGTCTCTCACCATTCCATTTAGGCCTTAAATTCAACGATGATCGGGTAATCCGTCAAATGAGGAGCAGTGAGATAAGAATAGACTAAATGAGCAGTCTAAAATTTGTAGATGGTCGAAAAATAATGGAAAGAGTAAGGAATGAAATTTTAATGAAGTGAAAGTCAAAAGTGCTATCTCCTGCATCTGAATAGTGTACGAAGGAAATCGGTGGCCTATCAGGACCCCTATGTGAACGTCTCACATGCACTGTTCAATAATTCTGAGATCCTATCCCAACAGTCAGCCATTATTACATTGCAACGTTCACTACAACTTTGGGTATTTGTTTTCATCTGTGCAGACGTTTTCCAAGTTCAAAGAATTATGCTCTTCATCTTTTTTACTTTAAATTGCTCTCTTAGTCACGCAGGCAATCATCTGATACTGACTACTAGAACTCTATTGAGCGAACAGGGCAATTATCCAGAAAGTTCCACCAAAGTATCCACTTAGGGAAACACGACAGTGACGACGTCGTTCCACGATAAGGCTACGCACATGCTTTGTATCGAACATGAATCGTGTTATCGTGATGAGAATCACAGAAGACACAGTAGCTGCGTGCTTTGCGAAAGTTGTGCAGCACAAGGTGTCTCATATTCAACAAAGAGCCTCATTTCTTTAAGGTTGGCGAGGTAGTATAATACTCGTCATGTACCGCTCGCTTACTCGTAGGTTGGCTTCTTTATGCCAGTACATATCAAATCCATACGCTCGCTACTGCAGTGAAATTAAATTGTACTTGAATAGGCGGCACCGCTTACTGGGGCCAACAAACACCTCTCTGTCCCATAGCTTATATGTTGAGGCGATTTTACCTAGCTTTTACGAATGCAAATATGTCAATTATACTCATTAAATGAACAATTTCCGGTTGGAGCAGTGGTTTTCGAATATACTGGAACTGGTGGGGCGGCAGTTTGTGACATGGTCGTTAAACGGCCAAAGTGATTCGACATTCGGAAATATTACAACCATCGTATGTAGCCGTGTCACACATTGTCGACTAGGATTATCGAGAAGACATTCGAGTGCTGTTAATACGTGCACGATAACGAATTGTCAAGGAGAGAAGGATAGAGCTTCAGATTTTCGATGGATTCACCGTGACGCGGGACAAACCTTGATGACTAGGACCATCGGCGAGACATTCATGTGCTGCGACCACATCCATGATAATGATTTAGAAAGTTCGGAAACGTGCCATGTCAAGGTAACGGGAATAGGTGTTTAGATATTCAATGGGTCATCACTGCTTTCCAAATCGAATAATTCTCAATGGTCGTAGAGAAATCGACGAGTATAGCCAAATTTCTCTCACGCAAGAGCATAATCTCGCATCAGCGTGAATCTCCAGGATTTTGAATAACATGGGTTAACGCGTTACGTGTACATGATCCCAGTTAGGAATGTGAACATTTCTTCGTGGAATACTGGCAATCCGGTTGAGAAGCATGAGCGACGGCTTCATCAATAGCCGATTGAGGTTTAGGTCATCATTCTACTTGCTACCAAGCTCGGTCTGTTGTCCACGAATGGAACACGCATTTTCTATCGTCTGTTCTTAAATGATAACAATAGCAAGACAGGAGATGGACAAAAATGATTAATGAAGTAATATATCTCTTAGAATGTTGAGATTTTTCCTGTGCTCGAAATCGCTCTTGAGAATCAAAGCAGGGTAACTAGAAGTATGTGTAATGTATGCACAATTCGCTCTAGGCAGGGCAATGACTTGAAAAGGATTCTTGACAAAGGTGCTTCAAAGGGGAAAGCCAATGAATGGGAAAGGGCCTAATGAATGTGTTGCCTTTCGAAGACGGACTTGACATGGTTGAACAGGTCCTGTGTAGCAGCGGCACATAAGCAAGTGGGTACTCCGGAATGACGCCGTTTAGAAACAGCACTGAGACCACCCATGTGTCTCAAAATAGAAACTATCGAAAAAAATCGTGCCAAATCTGCAATTCGCATGCTATACGCCGTGAAGTTGAAGTAATCGATATCTTTAACAGAATATAGTGAAATGCAACCACAGGGATGCTGAAATGCGCGCAAAACTCGGAACGAGAGGTGCGCTTCGGATCCACGACTATCGTTTCTCGTGGGGCTCACACGCTATCCACCACATCAATCGTGGCCCTTGCTAGAAAATGGCAACGACTATGAACTGATTGACACATATAGGATTATGAAAGATCGTTCGTACTGTACGCCTTACCGGTTTCCTTTTCCGAGACCTTCTTCGATGACAGAGCCTCGAAAGTGGTGACCTTGCTCACTGAGTGACTTCTGCTCGGATCGCTCTAGAAAACGCTTTGTTCGTATTATAGTTTTCATGCAGTGCACGATGATAAATGTTTGACAATAGAACCTTGTTGTGCTAGAATCTCACTCAATCGTTAAATGTACCACATTTCGCCAAAACATAATCAAATTTCACATAAATACTTGTGAAGGAACGAACGTGTGTAATGGAAATCTCACATTAGCTACCAATCCAGAGATTTTCATTGTGGGTTGTACTTCGGCTGAATCGCACGCTCTGAAACAAAACTTCATTTGATTAAACTCTTCCTTACTTCAGTGTTAAATGTTCTTTTTTTTCACCAAGCTGGAGAGATTCGGAATCAGAATGGTCGTAAACCCACTATTTCGGTGGATGTCTTCGCAGCCACAACTGTCTAGCAAGCGACTCCGATGAAGAGTGAAATGAAGACCTACTCAGACCACGCTCAATACCCGCATGAGCTCGTTGTTAACTCGTGTTTTTTATCATTTCGGGTTTGCCATTGTATCATTGTGCTCTACGCACGTAATTTCGACGCGGTATCACAGTTAAAACGTATTATGCTTCCAAAAATCCTTACCGCAGGTATCTGCGGTGAGGAACGAACGCGCTATTTTCCCCTTTCTGAGGACTACTCCGTTCACTGCGTTCACCACCACAGCATTCGACTCCTTCGTTTCGTTTTTCTCTCGGCTAATTTTCTGTCCACCATCGCCGTCAGCAACTCATGACAGAGACTAATCTGTGGAGCCCAAACTCACATAACACAATGTCGTCAAAAAATGTTATAGGCAGTAAATAGAAAAGTTGGTACTGTGGCTTCGACTACAGCTTCAGCTTAACTGGGCTGTCGGTTTGGGCTCCCCAAATCAATCCCATTGACTGATGTCATTGATCGAGAGAACTGCCTGAGAGACAGGCGAAGCGAAGGACCCGCATGGAGTGGTAGTGAACGCGTTAGCACCCAGAAATGGTAACAGCGCGCTCGTTCCCCACCATAGGCACATGCCGTCCCGCGTTTTGCAAATATCTCAGCATCATTGTAGTTGTGTCACACATAATACCCTGCCGTCAAAAATTGTAGTAGGCAGTGAATAAAAAAGTTAAACTTTCATATTCCTTCATAAATTCTACAGTTAATAGCCGAAGAAATGGCGCTAATCCGATGACAGCTGTTCCAGATCCACCTTTCCCTTCGTTCTCCGATTTTCTCGTTGGCTTCTTGCGGTCTTCGTATAGTGATTTTTAGTATAGCGAGGATAACACCGCGATAGCTATGCCGTTTATGACGGGTGCTCGTTGGAAATGTGACATGCTCTCGATAGTCCTGCACTCCCTCCAGGGTCGGTAACTGGTTACTAGACTTATCTTAGATCAGACCAACTCAGTCACTTCAGTTCACATTCAAAGGCTATAGCACAAGAAACCATAAACCTCAGAAAGAGCCGACTCGATCATCACACTTTGACGAGGCGAGGAACTGCAAGCCAGAAGCCAAACCCATAAGCTGCTAGAACTTCGACAGTGAAAGCCGCAAGGAAAAGAATCAAAGGTAAGAAGCGCTGAAATTCCCAGAGTGGATGTGAGGACGGGTCAGGTAAAATAGAAGTGGAAACTATAGCAAATAAGAACGGGTCCCAGTCTTCAAAAACGAACCCATCATCGTTCTGAAGTTTCATTTTTGTATGGGTGCAGTACCACACTCTTGATTTCTTGTATGTCGTGATCCACGAAAACTAATGCGGACCCCACAACACGGGGTGTTACTTAATTTCTTTATTTGCGTACAAGCTGACGTTTCGGCGGATTTCGCCTTTTTCAGATCCTGGAAAGGTCAAGTTGACTACAATCTACACGGCCAAACACCTCCATAACCAAACAGAGAAAATGCTGGAACAAAATTTCAGAGACAGGCGAAACAAAGGACCCGCATGGTGTGGTGGTGAATGCGTTACTCCCCGGAAAGGACAATAGCGCGTTCGTTCCCCACCATAGACACCTGCGGTCCAGAGTTTTGCAAATATCTCAGCAACGTTGTGGTTGTATTTCGCTTAGTACCCTGCCCCGAAATTGTAGTAGGCAGAAAAAGGTACAACAAAATTTCAGTCACAATGAACACAGAGTCTTTGCACACTCACCGCTTTCTATGAGTCTTCCACTAAATATGTTACGTGGAGACCAACCGCACAGAGTTCACACGGAAACATATTGTGCCCATCTCATCAAAATAGCAGGCTTATATACCGCCCAATATCACACGTGATAATGAGGCATTCCTCCCTACGTTCATTTTCGGATTCCTGAAATTAATCCAGAATGCCTCTAGAGTTTTGCGCGCTTGTGTTCTCGATTCTTGCGCGAGGATCGTAACCGCTGCTTCAAAATCTTCTCCGTTATGTCTCTGCGTCCTATGCGTGCCTAGTGGAGTATTTGGTTTACGTTTGCCGACTAGGTGTTCTTTTATACGTACGCAGAGTGGCCTACCCGTTTCGCCAACGTATTTGTCTCCGCACGCTTTAGAAGAGATCAGATAGACTGTACCCGAACTCATGCAGTCACCGTTTCTAGCATTGGTGCAAATTATGCAGTTTGCATCTGATCGGTCGTATAGGCGGTTACGAACTAGCTGGCGTCTTAGATTAGACGGTGGTGTTTCGATTATCGTTACCGAATTCTCTAGACTGGCCCTTCTTAAACAGCGTTTTATAGCTGCACTTACTTCATTTGGAAAGAAGGGCAGTATAAACGGGACCTTGTTGTCGCTAGAGTTATCGTTGGGGTACCTGTGGTTTCCTCTACACCGATCTCGAGCTACAGTTTCGTAGCCATTAAAATTGGCTATTTGCCGCGCCAAGTTCCGGGACTCCTCTCTCTGTTGTCTTCCTGTGCACACGCTGCTAGCTGTTCGATACATGTTTTTCACGAGCACCCTTTTCGTGTGAGAGGGCTGAGAAGAGAGGTAATGAACCAGGATGTTTTCACTACTTGGCCTTCGGTTCCACTTCGTAATGTAGCCATTTTCCGACAGGTTAATTTGGACGTTCAGGAATGGAAGCCAGCTTTTTTTCGGTTTCTCTCGGNGGACCTTGTTGTCGCTAGAGTTATCGTTGGGGTACCTGTGGTTTCCTCTACACCGATCTCGAGCTACAGTTTCGTAGCCATTAAAATTGGCTATTTGCCGCGCCAAGTTCCGGGACTCCTCTCTCTGTTGTCTTCCTGTGCACACGCTGCTAGCTGTTCGATACATGTTTTTCACGAGCACCCTTTTCGTGTGAGAGGGCTGAGAAGAGAGGTAATGAACCAGGATGTTTTCACTACTTGGCCTTCGGTTCCACTTCGTAATGTAGCCATTTTCCGACAGGTTAATTTGGACGTTCAGGAATGGAAGCCAGCTTTTTTTCGGTTTCTCTCGGGTGAATTTAATATACTCTGACTGTTCGTTCAACAACTCGAAACATCTGTCAATTTCTTCTTGTGTTAAACAAATGACCAAACAGTCATCTATATATCTACAGTAGAGTAAGTCAATTTGCTCAAAGAAAACTGGCTTCCATTCCTGAACGTCCAAATTAACCTGTCGGAAAATGGCTACATTACGAAGTGGAACCGAAGGCCAAGTAGTG
>UYYA01005567.1:2881-16574 GCA_900624975.1 Angiostrongylus costaricensis | reverse complement strand
AATACTCTCCGTCGTCAGTTAGTTCGCACCCGCCTGTTTGACCGTCTATGTGAAACACAAAATTGCGTAATCTGCCTTGATGGCAGGGACGGTGACTGCATGAGTTCAGGTACGATATACCTGATCTCTTGTGGTACTTGCGGAGGCGAATATATTGGCGAAACGGGCAGGCCTTTATGCATCCGCATTAAAGAACACCTATATGGCAAACGAGAAGCAAAACAAGGTACGCCACTAGGGACGCGTGAGATACAAAAGCATAGCGGAGACGACCAACGCTCAAGTTCCTTGAGACTTTCTGGATAAATGCCAAAAATCCTACAATGAATAGCAAGGAAGAATGACCCCAGATCACACGTGATCTCGCTCCGTACCTCGCATCGATCGTTGATGTGGTGAGGTGCAGTCGTCAACCATATGCGACTCTGAGCGACTGTTCCTCCTCGGTGGAAGAGAGGTGAAAAAAGCGGTGGATTTTTTGAGAGGCTGTAGATCTTGTAATTACCGTTCAGATTTTCATCCTTCTGTTTCTGCTGTTAAAGCGTTTGACTTAGTAAGTTGCGTATTAGTGTACCCTGTCCTATACATGCTAATTCAGATCCACAAGCTTACTTCTACTGATGACATTGTTTCCGCCAACTCGACCCAATTTAAGTTTCGACCAATCATCAGTTCTGTAGGTGGGCTAACAGATAGAATGACATGGTTGCTAAGCCTGTGTCGAATGACTCCACAATGCAAGCCATTCCCTAGTTGCTCGTGGAACATGAAAGAAAAATAGAAATATACGGCTTGTCGATTGCTCAACTAATCACACTATTCACTCTTTTTAAAGCAGTATCTTTGTTGCTCAATCTTTAGGTGGTCGGAAAGATATTTTGCACAAATTAGAAGGTTAGCCATAAGACAGCGATTAACACCAAGCTTTGCCATAGGTTTTAGGTCTAAGGCGGAAGCACCAGTTGTCGATCGGCGACCGTCATTCTACCGTCGATGCATAGACGAGGGCCTAACCGACTGCTCTACAAAGGAACATATAGACAAGTGCTTTCAACTGTTAAATGGGCAATCAGGGTACATAAAAATTACGCGAGAAAAACCAACTGAGTACTGGCTTTCGTTTTTAAACATCCAGATAACGCTTTCAGAAAGCGCCTACATAGCAAAACGGTATCATCAACCAAGTAGCAAAAATAGTTTATTACTGCCACGACCGACTTTCTATTAACCTCGGCATTGATCAAGTGATTTTGTTCGTATTTTTTTGAGCAAACGCGAGGTGTTATTGTTCTTTGTTCACGATTAAGCTGACGTTTCGGCGAATTTCGCCTTCTTCAGAGCCGCTTTCTATGAGGTCTCCACTAAGTATGAAGAACCCACTAAGAAGGCGAAATTCGCCGAAACGTCAGCTTAATCGTGAACAAAGAACAATAGTTCATTACCTCTCCTGTCTTCCTTCAAACGTGAAAAAACCACTCATTAGAAACATTTACCGAACGACTAAAAATGTGTGCACAGGAGAAGAGGAACGCAAGGCACGAAAAATGGCCACTTTCAACGGGTACGAGGCAGGATCCACTCGGCTGAGACAAAAGCGCAAAGTTGTTTCCCAAAGTAACGGTTCGAATAAAAGTAAGTTCTCTTTCAAGTTACCTCTCATATTAAACGAAGTAAGTTACGCCAGAAGTGCTTGTGAGGTGGTCCTGGAAATTATGTGGCGATTATTAACCTCCTACCCAATACTCTACGCCGTCAGTTACTTCGCAACCGTCTCTATAATCCGTATATAATGCTGAGATATTTGCAAAACTCCGGACCGCGGGTGTATGCGGTGGTGAACGAACGCGCTATTGCCCTTACCGGGGAGCAGCGCACTTCACCACCACACCATCCGGGTCCTTCGTTTTGCCTGTCTCTCAGCTAGTTCAATCCCGTTGACGGGTGATTGCTGATGGCAAAAGATCAATAGAACCTGCGGTCCGGAGTTTTGCAAATATCTCAGCATTATATACGGGTTATATTTCGCAACATACCCTGCATTAAAAAGAAAAAAAGGCAGTAAATAAAAGGGTTAAGATCGTCTCTATGATTGTTCGTGCAGCTCAGAAAATTGTATGATTTGTCCTAACGGGAGAGACGGGAACTGCGTGAGTTCAGGTACAATACACTTGATCTCGTGTAAGGCATGTGGTGAAGAATGCATTAGAGAAACAGATAGACCACTTTGTGTCCGCATAGAAGAACATCTAGATGGAAAAGCTTAAATCCGTCTAAACACTCCTCTAGATACACATAGGACACAAAGCACTATGGTGACGATTTTGAAGTAACTGAGTGATTTACGAATCCTAGCGCAGGAATCAAAAACATCAACACTCGATACTCTTGAAATCTTCGGAATAAATTTCAAAAATCCAGAGATGAACCGGAAAGACGAATGCCCCACTATCACACGTGGCCTGGCGCCTGATTTCGAAACGATATTTTGACCCCTGGGTGGGTCTCGATCCCCGTTCCACGTGAACAACGCGCGGGCAACCCCGCTCATCGGTGAGTGGTTTTTGATCAACATGGCGTTTATTTTTATGTTAAATTTTCATTAATACTATAGTTTTAAGGCAAAATCGCCGAAACGTCAGCCATCGGCAAACAAAAACAACAACGACAACGACAGCGTCAGCAGAAACATCAACAACGGCAGCGACTACAACAACAACAACAACAAAAAGATCGATAGAACTAACTAGCTGAGAGACAGGCAAGACGAAGGACCCGGGTGGTGTAGTGGTGAAGTGCGCTGCTCCCCGGTAAGGACAACAACACGAGTTCGTTCCCCACTGCATGCACCTGCGGTCCGGAGATTTGCAAAAATCTCAGCATTTCATACGAGTTATATTTCGCAACATAACCTGCCATTAAGAAGAAAAAGGCAGTAAATAAAAGGGTTAATATTGTGATAACAACAACAGCAACAAAAACGAAAACGAAGGCAACAACAACAAGAGCAAAATCGAAAACAGCAACAACACAAACAACAGCGACAATGATACCAACCTCGCATCAGCTCAACAAGATCAGTTCATAAGAACATATAAATAAATATGTCTTGTTATTGTTAATTATTACTACTTCATTTGTGAAAGAGTTGTTAGAGATACCGTACACGCTGTAATATACGCACCGTCTATTGTTCGACACTCCGTGCAATCAACCAAGCCCTCCATCTTTCAGAGAGTGGAAGGCTAATAGTAAACTTGTCTGGAAAGAGCTCCTTCCTGTTTAGACGATCTCTCGTGATAACGTTCCAAGAACGCTGTTTTAGAGTTCTGTCAGAAATCCAAGAAGATTCAACTCGATTAGTCTTCAGAAAGTTTTATGAAAATGAAAGACCATCGATGACTTATGCGAGACGTAGGAACACTAGAAAGTGTGATAAAACTGATATTAATTTGCTTCCACAGTCGTCGGTATTTCGAAAAGTTCGGGCAAGTCACGTGACTTCGTCACACTTTTAAATTTATTAAATGACTCCATTCCAACTGCAAATATAGCCCTTGTTAGTTAACTTTCTATCGCAGAAACCCTTTTTTTCTTTATTATCGTCGGGTTTAAGAATTCATTTGTTGCAAGTGTGTCGACATTCTTTGAACCAAAGTTGAAAACAATAAGCAAACCTGACCAAAAAATACTTAGCTACGAGAACTTTTCATCAACGTATCAGTTTCCTGCGGTAATTTAGCATTAACTAATAAATGATGGTCAAGTCGATAGGTCTGTGCCAATTTTTTGGGCTCAGTAAAACTATAGAAAGTCTTATTAACGAGTTAATGCTTTATTCAACTTGCACAATAATTTTGTTAGAACGAAATCAAAGAAGGACCATTTGGCAGACGAAGGGATGCAGCCGTTCACAAGGGCGGATTGACCATGTACGAGCACTGTCGACTACCGTAACGAAAAGACTTGTGGTAAAGAAACAAATCGGAGAAATGAAAGCAAAAATCTACCGCTAGTTTAGAAGTGGATTGAATTGCATGGAAAAGCTAGAAATCTGCGTTTAGTGTATGATTGAAATGAAACACTTTAAAAAATTTTGTTTCACAAATTGGAAAACAAGGTTTAAAAAGAACTACTTTAAAGGTGGAATGTTCTAAAAAAGCAGCGATTTAAAAAAAAATTGGGACGGCTAGAGCTCTGATAGATTAAAGGCAGGATGATTGGAGATTGTAGTCTACTAGCAATGTTCTCTGTAATTGTTCGTATTACTACTTTGGTTAATGGGCTGTGCTTCTTTGTACTTGATCGCGAATGGACCACAGTACTTTTCAATATCTTGCCTAGTTGAAATGATGGTGCATATAGCGCAGCAATAAGAGGTGCCCTGCCATACATATGTGACCCTTTGTTCGATCCTTTGTCTTAGACAGACCAAGGCCCTCATCCTTTTAGAGTCAGCAAATTGACGCAATATTAGTCTTGATAGAAAAAAGCCATTGATTTCCTGCATAGTAGGTCTCCGTAAGGGATTGGTAAGGTCATATGCACTCAATCATCTCATCGATGCTTAACCCATAACGGACGCTCTGTACATTATAATGTATATTTTCAGTTCAGTAGATTCGAAAACATCTTTGTCACACTATGTATATTCAATCTATAGCTGATTGAAAGCAGATCGAAAGAGTAAAGGGTACCCAGAAAAGGTTTGTATTCTTCTCACCTAATATTTTGAAAAATCCTTTTTCGAACACGTTCGTTGACCGGTAATTTGATGAACAGTGTGATAACTCTGATCAGAAACATCCACAGAAATCTCAATGTTAACTTTTTTTATTTGCTGCCCTTTACAATTTGTACGGCAGGGTATTATGCCACCATCCATCAAACCATCAATCAACCAAATGATGTTGAGACAACTGCAAAACCCCGCACGGCAGGTGTCTGCTTTTGGAATTGAACACGTTGTGACCCTTTCTGGGGGCTAGCGCGCTCGCCGCAACATCATGCGCATCCCTCGCTTCGTCATTTTCTCAGCTGTATTTTAATCTACCGGTGCTATCAGCAACACCGTTAACGGGATCAATTTCGGGAGCAAGAACTAACCTTGAACCCAGTTGAGTTTAAGCTGTAGTTGAAAGGTAGATGCTGATAGCCCTATAGGTTGGAACGAAAGTTGTTAGATCAACTCACTCACAGAAATCTCTTTTATTTTTTGACGGATTTTGTCTAAGTGGAAGCTCTGTATGCACAGTCAAATAAGTTCATGAGTACTGAATTAACCATGAACAGAGACGTTTTTAATTGTTACTAAAGCTACCGAATTTAATAAGACACCAAATCCACCAGATCCGTCGTGAATTGATACCGTACCTACTTGGGAAAAGTCCTGTTTGACCCAAAGGATTTACTGATGTACGTAGTAAAGACTTTGGAACACACTAGCAAAGCTATCCCACAACTCTAAAAAAAATTCATCCGATGAGCTTTCAAGGACATTCATGAGAAGGATAAAATACAACAATCTTAATCGGTATCCGAATTCACGCGCAACTCCGAACACTTTCAGTAACGACAGAGACAAAGAAATGAATAATGCTAGAAGTGAAATGTAAGAACTGGTCGGATCCACAACAATATATATTTGAAGGCGAGTCATATAATATATTTGAGCAATTCGCTTTAGTGTTTGGAAGGGAGCGTTTAAAGAGAAAGTACTAGCCTACTCACCTGCACATCCGTCAATGGGACTTTCTTTGTTGAAGTTCGGGAATGGCAAGCGTGACGACGACGACGCGCTTTGCGTCTTCATTCCGATCCAGACAGAATCCTTTATCCTCCCGCTCCTCATTAGTTCTGAAGAAAATTAGCGGCGAAAACCACGGATTTCAAATTAAATATTATATATTTGTCACAGAAAGCGACCTTTATTTAACCTCGGTAACAATTACCGCTAGTTTTCTAGACAATTGGTTTGACACGAAGTTGATATGGAAATCATTGAAAATGAGGAAAAATTCGAACTTTTGGTAAGGTTTGCCGTTAGCTTCACCAGGATTTCCATTTCTTCACCAATCTACAACGATCTTTACACCAACCTCGTGTCATAGTCATCTAGAAAATTATCACGCATTTATTTTAATGAAAAAGTTATTTTTTGTTTAGCCAAATAGGAGAAGACCGAGAAGAATTTTTGTAAAAGTCGTTATTATTCTTCAGGCAGGTAAATGCACTATTTCAACACCTTCTTCCCAAAAAGGAGATCTTTGTCTTTCGTACCGTTCATGTACTGTTCAATTTTCAACTGTTGTACTCCTAATATAGTTCTTTGACAATGTTATATCATTATTTATGACTTTTTATGGGAAGATTTTCATACTTCCCCATTTTACAACGATACTAACATCGACGCAAAAGGGGACTTAGCCAAGGTCAAACTATCTCTCTAAAATTTTACTTCCACCCTACAGAATGTAGTATGAACATTGGAATGAGACACTATGGAAGTGAAAATCAATGATCAGCCACTACACCGCTTTCGTTTCGCTGATGGCATCGCTCTTATAACACCACGCACGCCTAAAACAGGCGGAGCGAATGCCAGCCGACTTTGATAAAGCCTATGGAAAGGTTAGTTTTCGACCAAATTTCGCAAAAAAAAATGTCACGAGAAACGGATTCGCTTGGTATGCTCCATCTACGCTCAAAAGAACGAATATCTCTGAATGTTGCAGTTTCGTCCATCTAGGTCGGGATATCAGCATGATGAACGATTTAGTTCCAGAGTTGAGCAGAAGGAAAGAAGCGGCTTGGGAGCTTTCAGAGGCATCGAGGACGCAGTGAAGGAAAAAAAACACCCTACTCCTTGTCCACCTTTTCGACTGAAGCGTACTTTCTGCCCTAACGTATGCGTCAGAAATCTGGTCGCGACGTAAGCAGGATGAAAGACCACTTAGCGTTCTAGAAGGCGCAGTCGAAAGGGTGATGCAAGGCGTATTCCCTGTCACACAAGTGAGGGATGGGATCTGAAGCCTCGACTCACGTTAACGATCTAAAATGAAACACTCCGTTCTATGGACTAATCTTTCGAAGATAAGGTGAGCCGGAGTTGTATGAATATATGAACGACAACCGGACATATGAACGACAGCCGATGTACAACAGCCCTTAGTGACTCGATTTTTCGGGATGTCAAATGCACAGCAGGAAGAAAACCAATTTGACGATCATAGTTCTTCATGAAAACCCTAGGAAAAAGATATGAAGCTCAACAAGTCTCGAAAGCTAGCAGAACCCACTGGCCTTCTCTTGTAGGTGACAGGGGTAATGGAAGGTTTACTGACGCCCGTTCGAGTCGCTCAACGATCAATGGGACGACAGGTGATAAACGTGATTTATGATTGAACAGACAATGAACCTCAACTGAAATATATCCAGCAAAAAATGACAAAAATCCTAGTGTTGCTCAATAGAACACCAAAAAGTTCACAAGAAATCCGCCATCACGCCAGAAAATGTCGCCTGTATCGAGAGTGAGCTCGCGTGTGACAGAAAATAAGATCAAGTAACCTTCGTGTTTCATTGCTAAGTGGCTCCTTTCTGGTTCTCAGTGACGAGTCTCAGTGATCAGGCGTGCCGTATTTCATTTTCGTCTGTATCTCACGATGTGCTTCTGATAATCGGCAATGTCAAACTGTCCAAATGGGAAAAGAACAAATCGGTTTCTCAAAGTATCATAAGCGTTTGTTCTTAATTCTCAGATTTGAGCCACTTTTCTTCTAAGCCCCTTCTTCTACTACGAGCCTTCACGTCTACTGTGCGTGTACTAGCACTTCTCACATTCGATTCGTTTCCTCCCGTCCATTGTCCACGAAGATCTTCCAAATTTTACGTGTGGCTACGGTTGCCGCTTCAGGATTTTCATTTCATCTTGAATGTCGTAGAATGCTGGTCGAACAATACCCAGAGTGCTGAGATAACTGGGATGGAGCGTTCCCAATTAGCTTGAAGACAGCGATTTTTTTCGCACAATTCGGGTACCAATTTACCGATGCCGCAGGTATGAGAGACTTGGTAGGCCCGGACCAGGATCGAACCAGCACCGTGCTCGTGATGACCAGTATCACTGCCACTGGGCCATCAGTTCCGTTAATACTTTCATTACCACGATTGGTAACCATACATATTCAATGCTCGGTCTTCTTCAAGCTTGGCTTACAGCAATCGGAACCGCTTCCAGTTAAGCGACTCATCCCATCACATACCATTGTGTAAAAGGGAGCCATTATTAATCTAATTCGGGTTGCCCGAATGGTTGTCGAGCCATTTTGTTCTTGCACCTGTTCTAAGCGCCTTGACTAATACTTTTCTTTTGAGGCATTCAACTCATTATTCGTTCACTCGCCTTTTGAAGTGATCGGCACCGTTTTCGGTAATAAAGACAGACCTCACAGAAACCTGGCATTATCACAGTTAACTTTTCTGCAAACATCTCCAATCGTCTAGAATCCACATGGATCCGCTGCTCTTTGTCATCAACACAAAGCCAATTCTTGCGTGAACTCATGTGTAGCTCGTCATCCTGTGCTACGATCTTGAATTCTTATCACATTCTATTTCTGAATTAGTAACTATTACTTCCGAGTTCTTTTTCTTCCGTAAAGCAGCCCGACGTCAACTTGAAAGTGTTCAACTAGCGGCATTCTCAGTGATTGTTCCATCTAATGCAAGATCATTTCTAGCCGATACCTCACCATTAGTGGTGTACACCATGTTTCCTAAGAAACTGCATTAAACTAACAGATCTTAGAAACTGTGAAAAAATCTTTAGTAAAATCAGTTAGCTTATTGGAATTTAAGAATTAGACCCTTCAAAATACTTTGGCGATTGGCTCGCATGGAGTAGAAAATCAAATTCTATACTACAATACACGGATTAAACATAAACCCATAATGGATTTGTTCGGAAGGCTAAGGTAACCGTGATATATTCACTTTCAGTCACTTTCTTCTTATGTTGTCAGTACAACTCGTAACCCCGTTTTTCACCAAGTCCTTAAGGTTACTGGCGAAGGTCCCAATACTTTTCGTGTCGTTTCAAAACAGTTAACATAGCTGAGATATTTGCAAAACTTTGGACCGTAGGTGTCTATGGTGGGGAACGAACGCTCTATTGTTCTTTCCGGGGAGTAACGCGTTCACCACCACACCATGCGGGTCCTTCGTTTCGCCTGTCTCTCAGCTATTTCTATTGATCTTTGCCGCAGCAATCACCCGTCAGCGGGATTGATCTGGGGCGCCCAAATCGAGACAGAAGAAACGAAGGACCCGCATGGTGTGGTGGTGAAGGCGTTACTCCCCGGAAAGGACAGTAGCGCGTTCGTTCCCACCATAGACACCTGCGGTCCAGAGTTTTGCAAATATCTCAGCAACGTTGTGGTTGTATTTCGCTTAGTACCCTGCCGCGAAATTATAATAGGCAGAAAATAAAAAGGTATAACGCAGTTAACATAATTTTTCATAATCGAAAAAAAACGAACGGGTACCGAGTTTTTCCTAAGAAACCAAATTTTATTTTTGCTTTTTACTTATTTTCAATTTTTATTTATATTTCTTCCATTTGATAAAAGTGCTCATATTCTGTTGATACAACTCTAATAGTTATAATCACAACTTTAACTTATTATTTGCTGCCTACTCTTTGTACTGGCAGGGTATATATTGCGAAATATAACTTCAATGTTGCTGAGATATTTGCAATACTCCGGACCGCAGGTGTACGCGATAGGAAACGAACGCGCTATTGTCCTTTCCGGAGACTAACGCGTTCACCACCACGCCATGCGGGTTCTTCGTTTCACTTGTCTCTCAGCTAGTTCTATCGATCGATTATTCCATTAATAGTCACAAAATTTGTAAAATCTCAAAACAAAGTGGTCAATAACTATTTTTAGGGAGACTGGGATGTTGAGAGGAACGCAAACCAAGGGCTTCAGTTGGTGTGATGGAGAGGAAGTGAGCCCCAGGTAAGGGTAACTACAGGTTCGAAGCCCAACTGAGGTCCCCAGCTTTGGTCATGTCCGTGCATTCTTGCAGTTGTATTTCACATAATACCTTGTTATGAAAAAACAATAGGCCGTAAATAACAGTTGTGGGATTGTTTTCACAATGTTAATGAAAAAATACTAATCAATAATCACCTTTGATAAAGTTGTTCCTTGCTTGACTGTCAGTCACTGCTAGGTGAGCGTCGAATGGCTTGCAGTAGTTCCACAATAAATTAGCATCAGACCCGTGTTTAATGATCGTCAATTTCCAAGGAAGCGGTTCTTTTCACTTCCACTAATTTGCCAACAGATTTCCCCATCAGTGAGAAGTGTGTATCGTAAAATATAATTCCTTTAGAATCCTTTCTTCGGACACGAGTGGTATAGTGCAATAAAGCACTGAAATTCCCTCCCACTCGACGACATTAAAACTTCACCTTTACACTAAAGCGGACTATTACTACTTTTTATAAGTAGTAAGTTAGTGGAATACCTGATGATGTAGGAAGGCAAGTAACACCATCGTCGTTGACGGTTGTATGGCAACAAAACAAATGGAAAATGTGCTGTGCTACTCCCACGATATTTCGTGGAGCCTAAGAATCCATGTGAGTAAAGGGGTAAGTTGTATGGAAAGTAGAACGCAGACTTTCTTATTTTCTAGAACTTGTGAGCCATTGTACAAGCCAGGCTAATAACCGTAACCATGTCGAATCATTGTTACAGTATCATTTTTTCATCTCTTTTCTTTACCTTGGTTAGTCGACAGTTTTGTTTTATTTGGTTTTTTTTAAAGGACTCAGAGCACAAATTAATCTTAACCTCGGCATTTGACCATGCTCTGCGACGTTCAAACACCTTGTAGCTGATCCGCTATCAGTGGAATTCCAACTGCTACGAGCCGCTTGTGAGAGTACAGAAACCTGAAACATTTTTACTGCACAAAACGCCACCTGTTATGGAAGTATCTTGTCACCGAGTGTCTGCAACGGATCCCAGCAAAGCTTTTTTTGTCTCCCTCACGCACAGGTTATTATCTCAAGGATTCCGTTCTCTTAAGGAATGCGAAGGATATCACGTTTTTTGTAAGTTCTCCGTCGTTTTTAACTGCTTTCGCCAATGGTCTCTTGGATGGTGGTCCGAATGGTAATATCCAACTACCTCTCTTGAAGGAATTGGCTGGGGTAGTGAACCTCTTGCTTTACAACACAATTCGTCAACTAGTAACATACCACTGCCTGACCACAATTAAGACGTACCCATAAACGGCTGTGCTTTACCACAGCTGTTATAAAGATTTACACAAGATCACTGAACGAAAAGACCTTGGAAATAATGCTTCTAATCTTTAGCTTCATGTCTTAAATAAGAGATCAATTTTGACTTTGGGGAAAAGGCCGAGATTACAATATACGTAAAATGTGCATGGTTTTCAGTAGTTTCTGCTTAAAGTGATGAAGCCTCCGTCAAAACGGTGTAGTAAGATTGGGTCAACGTTAAAAGCCGTGGGTAATCGCTAAGCCCCTTGGTCTCTAAGGATGGGTGTAGTCACCCGAGGAACAAGACACTAACGTTGATATTGGAGAGGATGAATAAGGAAATTTGCAGGAAAGCAAGCCTAGCAGCAAGACAACTTCACTAAAGGTTGATCGTTCCCATCAAGGAGTGACATTTTTCCGATATCTCTAATTTTCTACTAGGCTATCCTATTCTATTTGTTATTATTATCTTCTATTTTATACTATTATTATCATTAAATGAAAAGTGATAAACCCTTCGGCAAAATCACTCAGCGATGGGCCATGCAATCTAGTCCATTCGTAGTCTAGTAGAGTTGATTACACATTTGGTCTATACACTGACTCGTAAGAATCCGCTGATGCATTCAATCAATGTTTTTATCGTTACAGAGAAATGTGGTACCAACCACAGCCGACCCTGAAGAGAAAGAAGGAATGGCTTACTTGGGGTGCCAGATCAAACCAGCGGTCACGTATGTATTGCTGGGTACCTCTAGTCACTGTGCTATACAAATTCTGTTAAGCATTAGACAGTTTTCATTCATGAAAGAAACTATTGAGAAATAACGTCTGGCCTACCTTCCTTTCGAGTTTTATAGATCGTTTCTCCAAATCTTGCACCTTGTTCACCAACATTGAGTAACGACCTTACAACGATATTGGTGAGGGGAAATTGGAAAGTTCATGGAACAAAAATGCTGTTATAGTTTCAAGACTCCTCTATATCTTCTGTCTTTCAAAACCACAGTTTTGCTTACCTTTCGGTTTGATTCGAAGAAGACTGGATTACTGGGAACAGAATCCTCTTAAAAATTCGTTCTTTTTTCAGAAAATAAGGTTGACAGAATGAAAAGTGGAATAAAATTAAATTAACATGAAAAAAGGACAGTGAAAATATTTAAAGACGACCTGTTTAAGACAGATAACTGCGCATGTGTCATTTATTTTCCTCGAATCGAAACAGTAGATTTAGTAGAAATCAGCAGAGTCCTTTCCTGACCCTGTTCGATCGAGAAGCTTAAATCTTTTGATTTGCAGCGATTTCTAAATCTGAGAACCAGAAGTTCAAATCGTTTCCGAAGCTAAAAAGATACGATCCCGAATTTTACCGTTCGCGGTTGCATTGAAACGAGTTAACACAATAACAGAGGAAGGAGGCCACGAAAAACTATGGATCAATTTTTGGTTACATTTGACCACCGATAAAGAATGAGACATTGCGCATTAGTCAACCGTTGCTGTTTTCATTATGCAATCTATTAAACATCGCAGACGTGATTGAATGCTTAATTGACTCATACAGTGACTTCTAGGAGTTTACCTATGTACCAAGTCGGTGTTTTCAGGCAGGTCTCGTATCAATTTCGTTTACTCATGCACGCTGAACAAACCAACACTGCTCCCATTGGGACCAGAACAGTGGTCCCAGGCTTGTTTGGGACGATAAACACATTGACTTGGTAGACGGCTGAGCCTTGCAAGCCGTTGAATAGGCCAAACATACATGCGGTTGTCTCTTAGATGTTTAGTGAAGGTGACGGCTCATTACGCTCCAACGGATTGGTAACCGGCGAAAATTTTAGGCTTTATTTGAGTGCTTGTATGATAGTACATTAATTTACGATACAAGTCTAGGCAAATCAGAATTTCCTTGTTTGACTAGGTTATTTTCTGAAGTCTTTTCCTCGATATGTGGTGTTACGTCGTTCCCAACCTTCAATATTAAAGCGAAACTGGCTGTTTATCGGTTATCTTGGTAGAGTAAATCCTACTGTTAATCTACTCTTGGGCATTAGTTGGTGTAATAGAACATTCTCATCTTAGGCATTCCTGACAAAAACATGGCCTACAAGTATAGGATGAATTACTGTGGGAACACGATCTTATTACGATGGAGATAAGTGAGCGGGAAATTCTTTTCGACAGACATGAGCTATTTGAACACACGCGTTTACACTAGGGCGATTTTTCTGCTCTTGAAAGAGCATTCGATACTGCAGTGTTTTAATAGTTCCCAGGATCGACTTTCTCTTAACCTCGGCACGCGAGGTTTTAAGCAGCATACATTTACTTCCATAAAAACACAATACAATACAACGCTAGCTGACGTTTCGGCAGTATCGCCTTCTT
>UYYA01005566.1:0-16588 GCA_900624975.1 Angiostrongylus costaricensis | reverse complement strand
TGGACACAGTTATCGACCATGTATTACTCTGTGCGGCGGCTATCCACCAACTAACTTAAATACTTACAACAAATAAACGGAGGTGTTTGAATGAAGCTGTTTCTTATGCGAATGCAAATAGATTTATCAAGTTTTATCTGCTAGGGTTATGAAAGTGTTTGGCTGAGTAGATCACATCTCAATTTGACCTTTCCAGGCTCTGAAGAAGGCGAAACCCCCGAAACGTCAGCAATTGTGTTTTAATAAATTCTATATTAACAACCTCGTGTCTGCTTATTGATGAAAAACATTGAATTATCATGAGATATGGTTGCCTCCCGACACCGAGGAACAAAGTAATCGTCACCTTGACTAGGTGGGATTCTGACTTAGAGGCGTTCGGTCATAATCTCCAGATGCTAGCTTCGAATCACTAACCGATCAGCCAAGTCCATGAACGAAATGTCTGAACCTGCTATTCCTTTCGTAGTAAGCAGGATTACTATAGCAACAATATGTTAATAGCAGGGTAAAATTAACCTGTCTCATGACGGTCTAAACCAAGCTCACGCTCCATAGTAGTGGGTGAACAATCCAACGGTTGGCGAATTCTGCTTCGCAATGATAGGACGACATCGAAGGATAAAAAGCAACGTCGCTATGGATGCTTGGCTGCCACAAGCCAGTTATCCCTGTGGTAACTTTTCTGACACCTCTTACCAGAAACTCTCTGGATTAAAAAGATCGATAGGCCACGCTTTCGCAGTCTGTAGTCGTACTGAAGGTCAAGATCAAGCGAGCTTTTGCCCTTTTGCTCTGCGAGAGGTTTTCGTCCTCTCCGAGCTAACCTTAGGACACCTGCCTTACGGTTTGACAGATGTGCCTCCCCAGTCAAACTCCCGCCTGACAATGTCATCGACGAGAGTCATACTGCCACAATGTGACTTTACTTTAACGCATGGGTATTGCTTGCGTGTTTCGATCCATTAAGGTCTGAAACTGATTCTGACGAGTCTAGATCCGTTTCATTATATTCTGAACAATTTCGAATTTATGCGTCTCAAAACTACCTTTATAGTTCCTAGGAGTGCTGAAAATCAGTCTCACAATATTACGATGTTCCGTTGATTTTGGGTATTGCTTGCGTGTTTCGATCCATTAAGGTCTGAAGCTGATTCTGACGTAAATAAGCATTTCTAGGATCCATTATGGTGTAAATTGTTTAGAATATATTAAATCGTATCTCGGAGCATCGGAATCAGCAGCGTTTAGACCTTAATGAATCGAAACGCGCAAGCGGCACCCCAAAATCCACAGACAACCGCTAAATTGTGAAATTGATTTTCAGCATTTTCAGCATAGAGAGTCGTAAAACTCAATTCTCTTTTCACCGAATAAGTAAGGAATCGATGAAATTGGTGGTACTTCATTGACGATCACACGCGAATACGATCTCCTACCTATGCTACACTTCTCATGATTCTTCACAATACCAAACTAGAGTCAAGCTCAACAGGATCTTCTTTCCCCACCATTTTGCCAATCTCGTTCTCATGGCTGTGGTTTCGCTAGATAGTAGTTAGGGTCAGTGAGAATCTCGTTAATCCATTCATGCTCGTCAGTAGTTAGCTGATGAGGCATTCGGTTACCTTAAGGGAGTCATAGTTACTTTCGCCGTTTACCAACGCTTACTCGAATTGCTACGATTTAACATTCAGAGCACTGGGCAGAAATCAGAGACAGTAGGCGTCTGCAACGACCATCTGTCTCCTCTGTTTTAATTAGACAGTCGGATTCCCCGAGTCCGTACCAGTTCCAGTTCGACCGTTTTGATGGTCGATCAGGATACTAAGTCCGAAGGCAAAGCACACACCTGTAAATGTCCATGAGGTGGTCATATCAGTAATCCAGCTTCGGCGCACTTCACACGCACATTTGCTGGCTACGGCCGAAAACTGCACAAGCATCAATTAACAGACCAACCGATTCAGTCACTGGAGCTAATCCCTTTCCCGAAATTATGGATGTAATTTGCCGACTTCCCTTACTTACATTATTCCATCGACTAGAGGTTGTTCACCTTGGAGACCTGATACAGGGATATCGGTACGATATAGCACAGATTAATAACCTTCCTTGATTTTTCAAGGATCGTCCAGAAAGCACGAGACATCACAGAAACCGTGATGTTTCACGGAAACAGCGTTCATATCTACGGCTGGACCGATTCCAGGGAGTCCGTTCCTTAACTAGAGAGGAGAACTCTAGCTCGATCTCTGAGCGACGTAATCAAATTCGAATGTGTTACCGCGCAAGCGAATCATACGAATCTCAATCTCTGTGTCCACGTTAGGGAATATAAACCCAATTTCCTTTTGATATCTGAGAGAAAAGTGAAATTTTTCCCTCTCAATGATACACAGCATAAGCCAGCATCTTAGGATCGACTGAACCACTTTCAACTACTGTTCACGTGGAACCCTTCTCCACTTCGGTCTTTAACGGTCGAACTTAAATATTTGCTTCTACCACCGAGATATGCACTGAAGGGAGCTCTAGCTAGGCCTACGCCTAACGCTTTCAGTGCAACCGCCGCGACTCTCCTATCCGCTGTGGCCATGCGTATATGTTGTACACAACATGCACACATACCAGAAACGGTTGGGTATAGGTCTTTCGCTCAAGCGACATCCATTTTCAAGAGCTTTCGATTTTATATCGTAAAGAAATATAGCGTATAGGTATAGTTGTCGGTTTGTTTAGCACGTCCAAAGTTTCTTTAATAGGGGCCATATTCCGGAGAGGGCGCGAGACCTGTGACGACAGTTGAACATACCGCATGATTATGCCGGAGTCGGGTTGCTTGAAAATGCAGCCTTAAGTGGATGATAAACTTCATCTAGGGCTAAGTACGAACGCGAATTCGATAGCAAACAAGTGCTGTGAAGGAAAGTTGCAAAGAACTTTGAAGAGAGAGTTCAAGAGAATGTGAAATTGTTGAAGTGGAACCGGAGAAAATTGACGTAGTTTGGTGGATAAGTATTGCAAGAATCGGCAGAGTCAGAGGAAACTCTGATGGAAGTCCGTATCCACGGTTCGGACGTGCAAAACGATCAATAGCCTGAGGTATAGGGACGAAAGACTAATCGAACCATCTAGTAGCTGGTTTCCTCCGAGTGCCCGTTTGCTTACAGGTGGTCATCATTTTCTCAAAGGTTGTCTTAGTTTTCTCAGATGTGGTCTCCGTGCATTCTCAACAACGGTCTACGAGTATTCTCGAAGGTGGTCTTAGTTTTGTCCAAGGTGGAATACGTGAGGTATACGATATTGGAGCATTCGGAGATATTCGTTCCATTGAGCGTCAATGGGCTCTGCGAAACCAATCCGTTCCTCATGAACTCTATCATTCCACCAATCAAATATCAAGACTCTATCAAAGTCGACAAGCATACGTCTTGCTTGTCAAATGTTTGGTGTTACAAGGACGATGTTATCAGCAAAGCGAAGATGGTGTAACTGCCGACCATCGATTTTCACTCCCATATTATCCCATTCCAATGTTCGCATAACGTTCTGGAGGGTGGCAGTAAATAATTTGGCGAAATGGAATCGCCTCGCCTAACCTCGCTTTTAACGTCAGTGTTAATATATTTCTATATTATCTTTTAAATATTAGATAAATATTAGAAAATAGATAAATATATTTATCAACCTCGTGCAAGCTTATCAAGAAAGAATACATATTGATTAGTCACACCGAGGTTTAGGGAAGGTCGGTTTCGAAATATTACTACGCTTTGTGCTAGCTGATAATACACCGACCTCTGCACGATGTGCGCAATGATGTATGTCCGGAAGAAATACAAGTTGTTACCACCGGACATTGTCATTATATATCCACCATCAGCATCGTGTATAAAAGGGCATCACTGAGTGAGGATGCCTCATTCGAGAAGATGGCTCGCTGAGGAAGATCTGGCTCGACAGGAAGGTGAAGACGCAACGTCGAGGCGAACAACAAGCATGGACCATCGACTCGGATCACCGGCTCTGAGGAAGACGAAGACGTCGAAACGTTAGCCGAAAATAAATATGTTTATCAACCTCGTGCAAGCTTATCAAGAAAGAATACATAGTGTTAATATAGTTGTAGAATAGTGATATCTCGGTTGTGAAATATTTGTACAGCTCGGAAAAGTCTTTGTGCACAAAGTAGGGACTCCTTGACTATCAAAACTTACTATATGAGACAGAGCGGTCTGTTGCACACTTGCGATACTTCAATGACGTGGCTATCGAAGAGATTTAAGTAGTATTCGTAAATTATTTTCTCCATTCCCCTTCGAGGCGCTGTAACTGTTTCGCCTATGCGTCGGAGTGCAATCTTCTTGTCTCTTGTCCCCTGTCTGCATTGTTTTGCAAGTTCGGACGTTAGCTCGCTGTTGCGCGGTTGCCTGCAGCTCGTGCGAATCCACGATAGCGTATCAGCTCGAGTGTTTTTGGAGATAGACGTCTCTTGGTGATTTTCGAACTGTCAACTTTCATAACGCTAATGTGAAGATGTTGAATGAGCCGATCGTATTCTTCGTCGATGTTGTCGACAACGAGATCTTCCCAACAGTCGGCTAATAAATAATGAATAAGCCCCAGTCTATGGTGGCTCTGGAACTTCGGTTTTTGAATTTAGCGGCTTTTTCTCCTTTTCTCGAGAAACAGGATCTTACACGAATGGGACGATGGTCTGACCCTCTGTAGAATTTTGGAACAACAGCAACGTCGGTTAGGCAAAGCCTTCTATTTACTATGATGTGGTCTATTTCGTTTTGGTGCTCTCCATTGGCAGACTCCCCCACGTTTACCGTTGAGGGTAGAGCCTCTGGAACTGCGAGTTGTCGTGGATAGTCTTGATCGTCATGATAAACTCAGACAGCCGCTCAACTTGTTCGTTCCATTCAAATTCGTGGCTCTTAATGTGACGTTCTTCTTGGTCTAGTCTCCGTGGAGAAATCTTCAATGATGACGGTATAATCTCTGTAGAACTTCTCCAAGTCCATATAGAACGCTTCGACTTCTTCTTCGTAATTGTTTGATGTCGGCACGTAAACGACGAACATTGTCAAAGCCGGAATTGATCCACAACTTTTTAATCTTAAACGTTCGATTTAGGTTGCTAGTTGCTTTAATGAATCAATGTTTATGGACAAATTCGTGTTGAGGAAAACTCCGACGCCGCCGATTCCTCTACTGTTGCATGTTCCGAGGAGCAGTTCTTCTTTGGTGTCATAGACGGCTCGCGTTTTCTCGTTTCGGCCAGGCAGGCGGCGTCGTACTTCATCCATCTCGCTTACGTGAGCTAGTCGTCTATCGAGAACGTAGGTGCAAGTGTATGTGCACAGCAGGTACAGGTCGTCACCTTAGTACTTTGTAATCCAGGCAGCTTCTGAGATTCTGAGATTTTAGAAGACTCTTCGTAGTACTCGCCTTACCCAACTCTGCCAAACTGGGGGTCAGGGGAATGAGGCCCGTTTCTTTTATTATTTTTAGCTCTTTGATACTCATGTATAGTCTGCCGAGCTTTGAACGTGAGGTTGGGCATACTCACAGGCAGCTTGTCAGGTTTTCCCAGAGGAAATATAAAGCTTGTTTGTTGGAGACGACTCCTAACTGTCTCCCATATACTTCGCTGTCACTTGATTTCAGGCTTTCGCCAAAATGACTCATAGAATACAGACCGCATGAAAGAGGGCCACACACGAGTGAATGAGCAAGTAGCAAGTACAGAAAGAATGTGCCAAATCGGTGCAGCAGAAGAAGGGAGTCTATCCCTTGGAACCACCTGCGTCTCAGGATAGCAAAGGTCGCTTTTGGTCCTCGAGCACTTCATTTGCTGGCGCTTAGCGTGGCAATACGAGGTAGACATAGGATATTAAGACAATGAGAAAAGATATTTTTTTCGCACTTTGAATACCACTACAGGGCAGTTTGTTAGTTGACTTTCTACACACTTACCACCTTTATCTCTACGCATGAAAAACTGGAATCCATATAAGCAAATGGAAGAGCAGTAACACTTATCGAATATGCTGTGGAAAGGTTATGCTGTAGCAGCGATGATACGAATAGGAGAAAGAAATAGGAAATCTACGAACAGAACATTAACTCCAAATACTTCTGCAGTGACATTCTGCCTATCAAAGAAAAAGTCGCTCATGAGATTTGATACCGACGATCGAATAACAGTGGGTGCTCTATAATACCAGATAGCGGATATTGTCTACAACCTGAATAGCAGATAGTGAACATTCAATACACTCGTTTCATTGAAACAAAAAATGACATCTCTGCAGGATTCTGCACATAGTTCGAAGTGGTTGTAGTTTAACATAAAAAAAGGTTGGTATGAGGAGCATTTTGGCTTCGTCTACTTCACAGACTGTGTTAATCCACTTAAAAAAGGTATTTATTTACTATACGGCAGTCTTAGAATGTTAAAGTGCAAAGGCAGTTGTATGCGCTATCTACGAAAACGATAATGGTGCCATGTATAAGTCTGAGGGTGACTGAAGTGACACTCGTTACCTTCAACCTAAAAGAAGAGCGAGGGAGAAAGAATGGGAACGAGGAAGAAAAAGAGATAGCGAGAAAAAACATTTTGTGCCTTACCTTTTTTGCTTTTGCCTTTGCGACAACTTTTCAGTAGCTCCAGAACCGTTTTAATAATATAAGCAGCCCTGTTTTTTAAATTTTTAGCAATGCAACCACAAGGTAGTAGCAAAAGATTGCTTGCAGATGTTGGACAAAGGTTTTTTTCTTGCTAGAAGAACACAACGCCTAAAAAGAGCTCGATGTTTTTTTCGAAAGGAGATTTTTGGTGTACCAATTCTAGGCATTCTAACTCTATTGGGAGTAGTATATTTGCAAGGTAGCAAACATACTTTCTATCAAAGCTTTTGGAACCACTCATGGCAAAAAACGTTGGAACGGCCTCGTACGAATTTTACACGGCTCAAGAAGAAAAGAGAAATATTCTACGCTCGTACGAATCGTATTGAAGACGGCATATTCAAACATTTCGTTGTTTTATGAAGGAGATATGATATGCGTGCCAAAAGAGTATCAAATTTTGTTTCGCTGTCCACTTCTTCGGACTACAGAAAGGTATTAGTCAGCGTTCTAAAAACATCGGACTTTGCTGAATGAGGCGTATAAAAACGACGCTGAAGGAGAGAAATTCAATTGCACTTTGAACGTCTATGCAAATCTCCATCATTTTCACGTAGTAGGAAGAAGGAGATTCTCCGTTCCTTCTGAATGATGATAAAAAGTATTGTGACTTGATGTATAGAAAGTTGTCCGATTCCTTGTCCACCCCATTCTTACTCACCTTCTGCTCTCAACCTCGTCGAAGTATTTTTGCTGGATTTTTTCCAGTCGTTCTGTCTCTGAGCGGTACATTGGAGTTCATCAACACAACAGCGTTTTACAAAGTTCTCTACAATAAGTAGGAATGGCACGACATCTTCGATTTTCTTTTTTTGACAAAGTGTTTCTGCTTAGTTTAAGCAAAGGTTACGCAAGTAGAATGTCGAATGGGCAAAGGCTGTCGCATATGTTGCTTAACAAAATCTCGTATAAGGAACCTAATTTATTTTGAGTGAAAACTCTCCATGAGAAACGCTTACGAGGAGTTCGGATGCTTCGTGGCGTTGAAGCAAGGCGTTGTTTTGTCTCACACTGCAGCCTTCTTCGAAACCGAAATCCTCTTCTACAAACAGCTTCATTGTAAGGTTTTCTCCGTCCCTGATGCTTCCCAAACTTGCTCTTATTTTTTTTACTCTTGGTACGATTCCTCCTTGTCTGCTTATTTCCTCAGCAAGTCAACATTTATGATCAAAACTGTGAAGGCGTTTGTTTTAGTTTCATGTTATTCTTGCAACTTTTCATTTGTATGGTTTTCACATAAGCACGTTTGTATTTAGAAGTTAAAACCTAACAGCATACCATACAGTCTTTCGTGTAAAAAAGTGAAGAGTAAGACAGTCCAACTGACTGTACAATGAGTTTCCTAAAGAAATGGGTACGGATTCTTTGCCATTCTCTTCTTATTTGTATGTCGACCACGCCGGTAGTGAACGGTTGTGCTGTACTCCCACCAGGACAAGGTAAAGGATGAGTTTTCACCGCCGTTTTCGAGCTTTTTTCCAATTTCTCACAAATTGTCGTTACAAAGCAGCATTCTATGGTCATTTCAGAAAGAACTGTGAATTTTGTCATTACGGGCTACACTCTGCCAGTGGGGTTCACGTAGACACCAACACGTAATGTTGCTGCAGAGCTCCCTAATATTTTGGGTAGTGAAGCAGCAGTTAGGTCGTCTATACAAAGTCTTGTAAGTATGCAGGCAGTAAGTATCTACTTTTCCCTCCTTTCAGGCCTTAACCGTAGACAAACTTACTTTTCTTTGTCGAATTTTTTCAGGTTTTTGATGCCCTGGAAGAACAGGGTCGTAGAGCGAGAATCCGAGGTGCTATGTTATCGGCTATTTTGCAACAGGTTACTGTCCAGACAACCTATTCGCCAATGAGATGCTTTGTCGCAGGTGTTAACCCAGCAGGAAATACACGAATTATGTGTGAGTCCTGATCATTTCACATTTGTCAGCGCATTACACAAAAGTGAAGGGCATTGTAACTGCCACGACCGACTTTCTATTAACCTCGGCATTGATCAAGTAATTTTCTTCATATTTTTGTTGAGCAAACGCGAGGTGTTACCATTCTTTGTTCACGATTAAGCTGACGTTTCGGCGGATTGCGCCTTCCTCAGAGCCTGGAAAGGTCAAGTTGACAGCAATCTACTTGGCCAGACGCCTCCATAACCAAACAAAGAAACTCTAAACCAAGATTTCAATCACATTGAACACAGCTTTGTACACTCACCGCTTTCTATGAGGTCTCCACTAAGTATGTCACGTAGAGACCAACCGCACAGAAATCACNATCACGCGTGATAATGAGGCATTCTTCCCTGCGGTTCATTTTCGGATTTCTGGAATTAATCCGAAGTGCCTCGAGAGTTTTTCGCCCCTGTGTTCTTGATTCGTGTGCGAGTATCGTGACACATACTTTAAAGTCGTCCCCGTTATGCCTCTGGGTCCAGTGCGTGCCTAGCGGTGTATTTGGTCTATGTTTGCCGGCTAGGTGTTCTTTTATGCTAACTTTTAACTTAGTGGAAACCTCATAGAAAGCGGTGAGTGTGCAAAGCTGTGTTCAAAGTGATTGAAATCTTGGTTTGGAGTTTCTTTGGTTATGGAGGCGTCTGGACGAGTGAGTTGCTATCGACTTGACCTTTCCAGGCTCTGAAGAAGGCGAAATCCGCCGAAACGTCAGCTTAATCGTGAACAAAGAATAGTAACACCTCGCGTTTGCTCAACAAAAATACGAAAAAAATCGCTTGATCAATGCCGAGGTTAATAGAAAGTCGGTCGTGGCAGTTACTGCAAGATGTGCCAGCAAGATATTTCCGACTTGTAAAAGAAGCGCTGTCACTGAGACAAAAGATCGTCTCAGCTCGACAGTCAATACACTTTCTCCGCCGCTGTCTAAAACACCAAGTCGTTCCGAACTTCATCAAACGAAGGCGACTACACGACGTATGCGGTCTACCAGAGGACAGTCACCAAGTATTGGACGTCGAATTACGAATACTACGTACTTGTCTACGAAGCCGACAAAACCAGATGTTCGCCAAGTGGAAGAAGTGCGAGACGAAGGAAAACTTTTGCGTTAAATATTTGGAGGACCATCTCTGGAGGAAAATAGTGAGCGGGTCAGTGTTGATTTGCAACTCTATTAGGTCTAATGCTAAAGTAGCTTTGCGAGGAAAATCTGAAGACCTTTTGAGTAAATCACATAGTACAGCTTCAATAGCGCACAAAAATATCGCTAAAGAACATCAAACAGATCACGTTAGGATAAGTAATGTGCAAGAAAATTCAAGGCTAACCGTGTTAGGAGACTTTACTCTCCCTGACGGTGCGCGCTCGTTATTAGAATAGGGGCAGAGTTTCTCACCATCTGAACCCATTTCTAAGATAACCTTACGTAGGGTCGCATGTGGTTTACATGAACTTCAAGATAGACTCCGCAAAAAAGCTAGAGATGAAGCGCTAAATAGGTGCGAACAACATCAAGTGGGGGCCCTACCAATAGCACCATTTCCCCCGGCGTTGTTTAGACAACAAGAGCCCAATAATGAAGTTGATGTTAATTTTCGGATGTTTGCGAATGAAGCTCTCAAAGTCCTTAATCACTATCGTGCGAAAAGATGCAGCTCAAACCTCACTCCAGTGCAAAAACGTGGCATGCGAGAGGTACGAGAGCTGATAAGGTTGAAAACCATAAGACTATCCGTTAGTGATAAGGGTGGAGAGTTTGTCGTAATTCCTCATCAGTTAGATGTGGAGATAACGAAAAAGCATCTTGAGGATGCTTCGCTTTATCGCCCATCATCTGAGGAGGAATTCAAAAGTAAATACCGAAAATTGAACCACGAATGGGCCAAAATGGCAAGGGCTGCTGGTTTAAAACCATCAGTTATCTCTCAACTTAAAGTTGACTTACCAACATGCTCCGTCTTGTACTTACTTATAAAAACTTATAAGTTAGTAACCAGCGATGATCTTGCGTCTACCGATCCATCACTATTTAAGTTTAGACCTATCAGTAGCTGCGTAGACGGGCTAACGGACAGGATAACATGGTTTTTAACCCTGATATTTAACCAGTTGTTGAAACACATTCCAGCCCATCTTACGAATACCCAGATGTTTCTGGATCGTCTACGTACTGCGCAGTCCAACAGCGCGTGCGTGATGGAGTCCTTCGACGTTACCGCCCTTTATACAAACGTGTCGAATGACTCCGCAATGCAAGCCATACAAAAAAAAAAAAAAAAAAAAAAAAAAGAAATAAACATGTATGGCTTCAGGATAGAGCACCTGATGGCACTCTTAAAGGAATGCTTGAGCTGCTCAATCTTCAGATGGTCTGGAAAGTACTACGCTCAAATAAGAGGGTTGGCAATGGGACAACGACTGGCTCCAAGCCTTGCCATTGCATTTATGTCTAAGGTGGAAGCACCCGTGACTGATCTCGGGCCGCTACTCTACTGTAGGTATGTAGACGACTGCGTTGTCCTTTGCTCAACACAAGAGGAAATGGACAAATGCTTCGAATTGTTAAACGCACAGTCAGAGTATATCAAGTTCACCCGAGAAAAGCCGAAAAACAAATGACTTCCATTTTTGAACGTGCAAATTCACCTATCAGAAAATGGCTACATTACAAAGTGGTACCGAAAGCCAAGTAGTAGAAACATCTTGGTTCATTACCTCTCCTCTCACCCCTCTCACACGAAAAGGGCGCTTATGAGAATCATGTTTCGAACAGCAACCAACGTGTGCACGGGAAGAGAGGAGTCCCGGAACTTGGCACGGCAAATAGCCGTTTCTAATGGCTACGAAACTGTAGCTCAGGATAGGTGTAGAGAAAATCGTAGGCCTCCAAACGACAACTCTAGCGATAGAAGGGTCCTGTTTATCCTACCCTTCTTCTCAAATGATATAAGTACTGCTATAAAACGCTGCTTGAGAAGGGCGGGCTTAGAGAATTCGGTGAGCGTAGTTGAAATACCACCGTGTAATCTTAAGCGCCAGCTAGTTTCCAGGCTCTGAGGAAGGCGAAATCCGCCGAAACGTCAGCTTAATCGTGAACAAAGAATAATAACACCTCGCGTCTGCTCAACAAAAATATGAAGGGCATTGTTTTCAGCTTAGCGAAACCTAGAAATGCAGACATCGGGGAGAATCCTACGTAATGCATGTATTATCGCATAACGGTGATTTTTCCCTAAATGACCTTACGTTACATATTTTGGGCAGATCCCAGCACTGTTTCTATGCAAACCAACTAATTGAATCGACCATTCACGAAGGTCCTTGGATTTCGGTCCTAGTTTAGTTACTGGTGAAAAGGTTTATTAGCCATTACGAAGTTGCTTGAATGATGGTAAAGTGGGATAGCCATACTCCTAAGTATTCTTAGCCTATGTGCCCTAGATTTTAGTCTGGTAGTTCGTTCCTAGCTGGTGTGAGTGGGACAGCGCTTACCAAATAAGTCTTATGGTTACTCTCCTACTTAGATGGATGTCTCCGTGTGGCCTATCCGGGATTGGACCAACGAATTACGCTTATTAAACGGCGATATCATATACTCTCGCTGACCGCTTTCCAAATGTGACTGCAGAAAAAATTCGTTTGGACCACTAAAGATTCGTTTTTCAACAGTCTGTCACCACTATGTATTATTTCTTTGACAGGCTTGCGCGAGGTTGGTGAACAATTTTGCTTCGGCTAAGGTTTCGACGTCTTCACCTTCATTATAGCGTATGGTCCGAGTGGGTAAGCCACACTTGTTTGTCTTCTCGATGCGGCGTCTTCGTCTTCTTATCGAGTCGGATATTCCTCACTGGAGAGTCTTTCGAATGTGGCATTCTCACTCGGCGACGCACTTTTATACAGGATGCTGGCTGTCATCAGTAGTGATTATGCGGTGATAATAATTTGTTTTTTCCGGACAATCCATCCTGCAGCAGTCGATTTCATTTGATTGCCCGGTGATGACAAGTTGTTTTTTTTCTGGACAATCTACCTTGCAGAAGTCGATTTTATTACCAGCTTGCCCAGAACACTGTGAAAATACTGCAAATAATTAAAATAAAATAAGTAACATATTTTTTGCAAAAATTTCGTAGTTAACTACAAAAATATTGTTATACTCTATGCAGCCTTTCCACATTACGTTGAGGTACAATTTCTATTTTGGATAGAAAGGAGATTAAACAGATTTCGTTTGAGCAGCGTTGAACGGCTTTTTCCAGTGTAATCGCGTCTCTAATCTAAGAACTCTCAATTTTATGCCATATGGTGATTAATACATTTGTGTTTCACATTAATAAATGAGCTAATCCGAAAAATCTTTTTTTTAATGAAATGAAGTTCGTTGCAGATAATGCGGCGATGTGAGAAAGTTGCATTATCTTCGGGAATACAGTAACGAGGGTATGCATAGCGGACAATTGTGAGCTCAACACTGCTAATACCATTGGTGCGGTACCTCCACAGCATTTAACTATTGGTGCAACAATTAGAGTGAGTAACCCATCTTTTATCATATTTCTTCCTATCTTGAAAATAGAAAAAATTACTTGCAGACTTCCAACTTTATCCTGGCCGCCTGGTCAACCCAAATGTGGCAAAGAATCCTGAATAGAGCGGCAGTGATCCTGAGATCTGGTCCTTTCGCAGAAAACTTTGGAAGCCTGTCTGCTATCGCTTTTTAAACCAAGTATTTAGATGTGAAATTCGTCAAATAAAGTAGTCATTTAAGTGCCTAGTGGAGTATTTGGCTTACGTTTGCTGACTAGGTGTTCATTTATACGTACGCAGAGTGCGCCGTGCGCCTACCCGTTTCGCCAACGTATTTTGCAAATATCTCAGCATCTTAACCGTTTTATTCACTGCCTACTCTTTTAATCGTAAGGTATAATGATGCTGAGATATTTGCCGAACCTCAGGCCGCAGGTGTCTGCAGGAGAAACGAGCGCGCTATTGTCCTTTCCGGGGAGTAACGCGTTCACCACCACACCATGCGGGTTCTTCGTTTCGTCTGTCTCTGAGCTATTTCTATCGATCTCTAACATGAGCAATCACCCACCAGCGATTTATTTACTGCCTACTCTTTTAATAGCAGGGTATGTTGCAAAATATAACTTCAGTGTTGCCGATATATTTGCAAAACTCCGGTTAAGATCGTGGTTATAACTAAAGCCTCAGCTTAACTGGCTTCAATGCCAGTTTGGGCTTCCCAGATCAATCCCGTTGACGGATGATTGCTGATGGCAGAGATCTATAGAACTAGTTGAGAGACAGACCAAACGAAGGACCCGCATGGTGTGGTGACGAACGCGTTGCTCCCCGGAAAGGGCGATAGCGCGCTCGTTCCTCCTGCAGAAACCTGGGGCTCGGGGTTTGGCAAATATCTCAGCATCATTGAAGTTGTATCTCAGCATCGTTGTTGCTGATTTCGCGTAATACGCTGCCGTGAAATTTTTAGTAGGGAGTAAATAAAAGGTAAATTGTGATTTCACCCCACATTCCTGGTTTAAGCCAAGTCGAAGTGCTGACATATGTTGCCCTCGAGATTTCAGGCATTTCGTTAAGCCATACTTGTTTAGCTCTCATATTATTGGGCTATCCAATTCTAAGAATGGCGACGCCTAGCACAACCGATGGGAGTTTTTTCACATTGTCGCTAGCATTTATGATCTGCTTTGGTTTTCATGATAGAAATCTTTTTGTGTTGAAAAATACTCTATGATTAGTTTTAATATTACTCAGTCTGTTATCAGTATTGAATTTTTACATTCCAATTGGTGTCAAAAGCATTAGTAAGGCACAAACGACCTATGTTGTGACATTTGATTTTCTTCTTGCACGTCCTGCCCTCAATATGGTACCTTGTGGAGTACAGATCGTGTTGCTTGTGTCGTCCATGGATTACTATCCTCTCAATATGCTCGCGAAAGAAACCTGCTATCGAGTCTAAATCTAATTGAATAGCTCTTGTATTCTATGTGAGTTCCCTTCACGAACGGGTTTCTGCTACATCACTGTCACCGCAATGCTATGACTGTGGTTGTTTCTCTAGAAAGAGTTTAAGCATTCTTGGCACTGAACTCTGTATTCTGGCCGCTGTGTTTATCGCCGCTCGTGTCGCTCTTATCGATAGCATTTAACTAAGTGCTTCAAAGTGAAACAATGCTTTTTCCGCGGGATATCACAACTGTCAATAATTTCATTGTTCGTACGTAGGTAGGAATTCTGCATGGAAATTGGAAACATTTTCCATTTATAGACAGTTTAACATTAAAATTATACAATACTGTCGTTTTTTAACTTCTCTTACATTCACTAGTGGTGTAATTGAGTATTATGTTGATTGTTCCTCTTTGATTAAGGCCCAATATGAGGAGTTTCAATCATGAGCTCTACGGAGAGAGCAGTGCCTGATATTAACAGCTTCGAATAGACTTATTAAAAGACGTTTTCAGGAATCGCAGCTCTTCATGAAGAAAACTAACAATGCTGCAAGCCAATCGGCACACAGTGTAGGTGATCGTCTGTAGTGACGACTTCGAAACGTTTTGGCATTACTTCGTCAGGACAACCGTGTCAAATGAGCATGGCAATTGTTATTATGAAATAGCTATACGTCGTTGGAGGCAGACTGGTTGGGCTTCATAGGAAACGTGGGTTGCTTTGTGTAGCACGGCTCATCCCCCAATAGATTCACCCGAACTGGATAGCACATTTTCAAATGGAAATCCAGTTATGAGTAATCTATATGTTTTCGTCATAAACAGTTCCTAGCGAAGGAGTAATAAATCTAGCTCTAATCGGTAACGGCCAGCGACTGCTGTTGCTAACAATCCTAGAACGATGTTGCATGGTATCTTCGCAAGTCTAGGAAGAAATTGTTATCAGTCAGAGAACACCAGCCAAGTGGGCAATGAGTTGCATTATCTGGGAAGATGGTGTGGACGTTCTCAGCAACATTTCTCTTTGCGGTGTTCTTTCTCGACTTCAATGACGACGAATTGAATGACGGATTAATGACGCATCACATATATATGACACATATTAATACGTTTATTTTATCCTTGTCACTTTGCAGAAACACTACCATATTCCAGACGACTTTAATGTACGTGTTTTCTTTTTACTTGAGCTAGCTTTGCTTTGTGCTCCATTATGTTCTTTTCGCTTTCCCTTCAATTTTTGTGCGTATCACAACTTTGAAAAACCAATAATGTAAACAAAAAACATAAGTGAACAAACCGAGGTGGCCCTCTTTTGTACACTGTTTTACTCTTGTACTTCTAAATTGGTCCGTATATGCCGTGAACATCGCAATTCTTTCTAAACTTTTTTTTTCGAAACCGACTTTCCTCGAACCTCGGTGTGACTAATCAATATGTATTCTTTCTTGATAAGCTTGCACGAGGTTGATAAATATATTTATTTTCGGCTAACGTTTCGACGTCTTCGTCTTCCTCAGAGCCGATGATCCGAGTCGATAGTCCATGCTTGTTGTTCGTCTCGACGTTGCAACTTCGCCTTCGTGTCGAGCCAGGTCTTCCTCAGTGAGCCATCTTCTCGAATGAGGCATCCTTACTCAGTGACGCCCCTTAGCAGAAAATAAATATATTTATCAACCTCGTGCAAGCTTATCAAGAAAGAATACATATTGATTAGTCACACCGAGGTTCAAGGAAAGTCGGTTTCGTAATATTACTACGCTTTGTGCTAGCTGATAAAAACACCGACTTCTGGACGATGTGCGCAATGATGTCCGGAAGAAACACTAGTTGTTACTGCCACGACCGACTTTCTATTAACCTCGGCATTGGTCAAGTGATTTTGTTCGTATTTTTTTGAGCAAACGCGAGGTGTTATTGTTCTTTGTTCACGATTAAGCTGACGTTTCGG
>UYYA01005565.1:0-16604 GCA_900624975.1 Angiostrongylus costaricensis | reverse complement strand
AGGTGGTGAAGTCAACGTTATGAACGACTTAGATCCATAGTTGAGCAGGTAATAGCGAACAGTTTGGGGATCCTTAAAGTATATTGTGGACGTCGTGAACAACACAAAGAACTCTTCTACTCTATACCTACCTTTTCGGCTCCAAGATTCTTATTGCGCTAATGTGTGCGCAGTAACCTGCACGCAGCATAAGCAGGATGAACAATTTCTCAGCATAACTGAAGGCACAGACGAAAGGGGAATGCTAAGAGTATCCCATATTTTGTAAATGAGAGAGTGAATCTGGCGATCCACAGCGCATAAACAAGAGAAAAGCAGAGATTTCGTTATACACGCCAAAATGTCGACAATTAATTGAGTTGGACACGCAAGGCATCTCTACGACAATCGTGGACAAGAGCGATCAGCGACTGGATTTCTCAGAATGTCAGATACAGAGCACTATGACCACCGAACCGACGCTCAGAAACAGGCTTCACAAATATCCTAGAAAAAGGATATGGTGCTCAGCTCAGTGAATCTCTAATGCAAGCAGAATCAACTGAGCTACTCTTGCATGCAAAACGGGAGAATGGGAAACTTAATGGTGCCCGCTCGATTCACTAGACGATCAGCGGTCATAATTCAGTGACGCAATTCTCGTTAACCCCTTCCGCTCCATATGGACACTATAGTGTTCATATTTAGTTAATTTTTTAACTGAATTATGTATACTCTTTCGATAGCTAATAGAAAGTGGATCCAAACAGGAAGAACAGAAAGGCCATTCTCTACATTTAATGATTTACAAAAACTTTTTTCTGAAAAAGTTTACTGACGTGTACTTAGGCTTATGATTAATTATGGCTCTTTAGTAGAATTCATGGGTGTGAAAAGTACCGAGACAGATTTCACGCAAGTGGAAAACACTTCCAAATGCAGACAGCGATACACTTGGGTAATGGACCAGAGTAACACTTAGTAAATACTAGCATGCATATCATCCATGTCAACTATGGAGCGAAGTCCTTCAGCAACCCTGTCTTGTTTAAATTCTTTCAAGCCTTTATTTTTCAAACTCTTTTTTACTGAATTCAGTTTTATGTCTCTATTTCTTTGGCATATTTTTTATTCTGCAACTGCCTTCACTGTTTATCATATTATCTCCTATTCTTAGTGAACGATGCGGCGTTTGGCGATGTCGTTAAGTGTATCCTTCAGCACACACGACTTTTGGTCTGGTTTGTCGCTGGGTGCAAACAAAACTCTTTACCTCTCCATCGAGAGACCTTTCCAAGTCAATGGATAGACTAAATATGACGCTCAATAACATCTAAGGCTCTAGGCGGACTCGGATGCGCGGCACATCTACAACGGAGTAATCAACGTCGAAAGCGTTTATTCCACTACCCTTTTTTCCTTCGTTGAATGGAACCAGGCACGCACGTTGTTCGAGATTCCTTATCCTCAATTTGATCAAAAACGGTCTTTTTGGGAGCGAATTCACAAGACGCAACATATCTGCAGGTTAGGAACACGTTCATGATAGCAAATCTCAGTCGTCATCAATGCTTTGAAGATTGGTCATCATCTGTCTTTCTAAATTTCGTAATCTTTTCAAGTAATTTTTTTGACCAAAATTTTATCCAATGATTTGTGATAATAACAAAGCCGATTTCTTCGTTAACTCCTGCTACTAACAAGCTCGCCGCCTGGGGAAGCACATGAAGTTTTCGTACTACTTGTAGCTTGGATGTTTGGGTGGGAGATGAATTCGCCTTACAAGACACGTTGAAACACTAGGGAGATCCAAAGCCGAGATGAGAAGGTAGAGTTTATTGAAGTACTTATTTTTATGGTCTTGTCAGAAATATAACACTTAGTTCAGTGGAACATGTCCATCGAACGGAGGAGAATTTTTTATGGCTAGTTCAATACAGAGGGCCGAACTTGAAACTTGAGTAATTACAGCAAGAATGGCAAAGTGAGGTTTAAAAAATAGAAACCTAAATACGCATATCTGCTGCATTCCTCCCAACGCTCTACCGGTTCAACACGGCAGGGTGGTGCTCCTGGCCGTTGGCCTGCGATGTACAGCGGAGGTTCATTTCATCAGCTAAGCCTCTCAAGTTGAGGAGTCCAACGTTTTCATCCGTTATTCCCAGCTAAAGTTACCCAATACCAGCAATTGCCACCGTTCTGGTAACAAACTAATCGCGTAGTTGATATATTTATTTATGTGATCTTATAAACTGATCTTCTTAAGATGACGCGAGGTTGGTACAGATCTTCGTTGTCGTTGCCGTTGTTTTTGATGTTATTGATCGATGGCTGACGTTTCGGCGACTTCGCCTTCCTCAGACCCTGGGCGTACTTTATGTTAGAACACTTTTTATTATTCGGTTGAAAAGAAGGTTAAAGTATTAAAGAAGATTCGAAACCGTCTCTATGATCGTTTGTGCAGCTCAGAAAACTGTATGATCTGTCCTAACGGGAGAGACGGGGATTGCATGAGTCCAGGTATAATATACTTGATCTCAGGCAACGCATGCGCCGAGGAATATATTGGGGAAACGGGTAGACCTCTTTGTGTCCGCATAAAAGAACATCTAGATGGAAAAGCTAAAATCCGTTTAAACACCCCTCTAGGTACGCATAGGGCACAAAAGCACAACGGCGATGATTTTGAAGTGAATGTGCCGATCCTAGCGCAGGAATCAAAAACATCAACGTGCAAAACTCTCGAGCCGTTTTGGATAAATTTCAAAAATCCAAAAATGAACTGGAAGGACGATTGCCTCACTATCACGCGTGACCTGGCGCCCTATTTCAAAATGATATTCCAGTCCCATATCACTGTGAGTGGCCTTTCTGTTCAATATGGCGCCTATTTAAAAGTTTGATCTTCGTTAATACTTTAACCTTTTTTCCATCGAATAGTAAAAATATTCTAATATAAAATACGTCCAAGCTCTGAGGAAGGCGAAGACGCCGAAACGTCGGCTATCGACCAACAACATCAACCACAACGAAAACGACATCGAAGACCTGTACCAACCTCGCGTCAGCTTAAGAAGATCAGTTTTTAAGATCATACAAATAAATATTCAGACGTAATTAATGCTTTATATGGCAATTGAAAACCATCACATTGTTCTTTAGTTAGCTTTCAATTGGGATTCGTTAACGTTCCTCATTTCAGGTCAGATGCTGGCCTTGATGCTAAACACGGGCTCGTCGAACCCCTGGGTGATTGACGGCGGTTTCGTCACACAGCAATGTGATGGCTTTGGCTGCCATTACTACAGACGCAAATTTAACAGCAAGAAATCGTCATCGTTTTTGAATGGGAATACCACGCTGTTCCTGAAATATGCATCAAGATGGAGCGGTGGACCACTCGTGAAGGATACCGTTTCTTTCGGCGGTGATCTTTTGTCTTGTTGAAACTATAATAAAAGAGAAGATCAATTCGGATCAGAAGTGTTCGGCATTTCAGCAGTAGACGAATTTGATGTAGTGAGATTATGAAATCATAGTTGCTATTGCACTTGGTGGTCACGAAGAGAAGGGCAGCAAACAAATGTGTATTTCCAATTCAATACCATAATCGGTCCAAAAACGGATTCCACAATAAGGGGAGTGTCACAGAAATCCAACTGCGCTCTGCACTAGATCTATTGAGCGGCCAAAGTACTGAACTTGTTGTGTAATATTTAGCCCATTTTAATCCAGTTCTTCTATCTAGAGCAGTCAGCTGATCTACCTATTGCAATAATCCCAAAAGGTTACCCTGCAGTCCACAATTTAGTCTTGATTATAAAACAAACTGTCAGCACAGTCTAACCAGTCTTCACCTTCTAATACTAGCATTCGGAGAAAACTATAACTGATTTTGCAGTAACTGCCACGACCGACTTTCTATTAACCTCGGCATTGATCAAGTGATTTTCTTCGTATTTTTGTTGAGCAAACGCGAGGTGTTACTATTCTTTGCTCACGGTTAAGCTGACGTTTCGGCGAATTTCGCCTTCTTCAGAGCCTGGAAAGGTCAAGTTGATAGCAACTCACCCGGCCAGACGCCTCCGTAACCAAACAAAGAAACTCCAAACCAAGATTTCAATCACTTTGAACACAGCTCTGCACACTCACCGCTTTCTATGAGGTTTCCACTAAGTATGTCACGTAGAGACCAACCGCACAGAAATCACGTGGAAGTATAATGTGCCCCTGGCGTCTGGCCGGATGAGTTGCTATCAACTTGACCTTTCCAGGCTCTGAAGAAGGCGAAATTCGCCGAAACGTCAGCTTAATCGTGAACAAAGAATAGTAACACCTCGCGTTTGCTCAACAAAAATACGAAGAAAATATAACTGATTTATTAGATTTATAGTGCACACTGATATGGTTCATCTGCCCACTCACCTTAAATTCACCAGTTCTGGTTTTAGGTAGCAGAAAACTCGGAGATTAGTGATTCATGCCGACATTGCAGGTCTGACGGTCAAACAGCAGGAATTCGTTGATGCCACGGGTATAGACGATAGTTTTGGCGGTATGCCCTTTGACGGCATCTTAGGGCTTGGCTGGCCAGCGCTTTCTGTAGGAGTGAGTCTGGATATATGAACATTATTAGGAATTCAATCGGCCGAAACCACTATAAAAACATATCGAATAAAACTCCTAACATTTTAGATTACTCCACCTATGCAAAATCTCCTTAGTAGTCTCGACTCACCCTTGTTCACCATCTGGATTGACAACAAGGTGGGTGGAGCCAAAGCAAAGCGATCTACTTTTAACACTTGGTTGAAGTCTATTGAATTTTTATTTGCTTCCACTTCTTTATTCTTTACGTTACTGTCTTTATTTACTTCTAAGCAATAACAGTTGCTCTGAGTTAAACACGAGTCATCTTCTGCTGTTGCTTTAGGATGAAGTAGTTCACTTGTCAAGCCAGCATTTGGAAAGAAGGAGAAATCAACAATAAATTGCAAAGTTTTATCACACTAGGAAGTCTTTAAATGAAGAGTGACGGTATTAGGCATGGAATGTGGAAGAAGTATTCGAATTTGATTGCTCTCCTTCATCTTTCTGAAGTGGTTCAACCACGGATTCCTCCTACTGATTTGTCCTATTTCCTTTTCCTTCCCACTCTTCTTGCTTGAAGAATCCAAATGTTAACGTGTTCCTTTAAAAACTAGAAAAAGAACTAAATAATAATGCACATAGACTGCATATTTTTAACGTGCTATGTCATTAATATCGATAGTGTGATGGTAGTGCCCATTTGTCATCAGTTATCTGTTTAGAAATCGCGGTAGCATCGAAACCTCTTGCCATGGAACTCGGCATAATGACGGCGGTGAAAAAAACCTTAATGTGCCGATAAATAATTTTAGCTCGATGTTGGCATGGGAGAAAATACAGGTCTGACCACCTATGGAGCGATCGACAGCACCAATTGCCATTCGAAAGTTGGTTATGCACCGCTGACCTCCGAAACGTATTGGCAATTCGCTATTGATAGTTTCTCTGTTGATACTTTTTCAGAAAAAAAACAGCGCTCAGGTAGGTAGCTAAGTTATTCAATTTTAGCTCTTATGAAGCATTTAAAATATTATGGGTTGCGCTTTCCACAAAACTTAATAAATCATGTACGTCGCTCTTTGACGAATTTTCACCAATAGGCCATCTCCGACACTGGCACATCGTGGCTTGGCTTACCTGCTAGCGTTGTGAACGTTGTAGCGAACTTGACCGGTGCCCAGTATGATCCTATCATGGAAGAATACAGTGTTGACTGCTCGACAGTCAAAACACAGCCCGATCTGGTGTTCACCATCAACGGCGTCCAGTACAATGTCCCGCCACAGGAATACATAATTTCTCTCGACAGCGGTTCTAACCAGGTAATGCACCTATTTCAACAAAAAGCACCAAATACCTGGTAATCCTAACTACATAAGAAAGATGGAGTAAAATTGTTGCTTGTGAATGCCTTGGAAATTTGAGCTTTTACTAGTTCCGTGGCAATTTCGCTTCTTCTAATTCTTTTCCAAAACAAGGTTGAAGAATTAAATACGCGATAATAGCTACGCCATATTTTTTTCGATTATTAAATAAGCACAAACTTGATAAAAAGTTTTATAGAAAGATATAGATATAGCTGTGCTATATTCCGCTAAAAATGCAGGTTATGGAATAGGAGGCTAATCAACCGCTCCTTAGCGATTTGTGGGGAACAGATTTTAGCTACCGCTCAAAAAGTGTTAACTTTCTTAGTAAGCAGAGTATTCACTCTAAAACATTTAATACTATATCTTAACTATTTATTTAACCGAGTTATGAGAAAAACTCGGTACCTCAGTTGAGTTTCGGACCGGCAGTCACCGTTACCCGGGATTCACCCATCAGCGGGAATGCTACTTGGAGCCAAATCGGCAGAGAACTCAAAAAAAAAGCAAAGCGAGAACCTTCGTAGGTGTGGTGGATTGCAAGTGAGCTCCAGTGTATTGTTTATTTAGGCACCTTGTAATCGCTTAAACAATCATTTAACTGAGCATGATTTTGCAAACTGAACAAGGAATTGCAAAATTCGCCCTTGATTTTTTAAAGGATACCTTGTATAGAAACACTGTTGACTGAAGTAGTTTTTGGATCGGATGTCGAAGCAGCATAATACAGGCTTTCGTTAACCAGAGCGATATCGGTTGATACGAATGCCTTTTGATCGAAATCTAGAGTAGTACTCATGTCGTGAGACTAACGACATCTTATGCATACCTACTTTCGGTATCCTAGTGCATGGTTTGCCAGCGATCATCGTAGGCGGGTGAGTTCCAGACGTTCCAAGAACAGCAATTCTCTGAATGGTCGGGAAAGTATTTATTTCGCACAAATGAGAGAACGGACAATGGGACAGCGACCGACAAGGCGTTGCCATTGCCTTTATCTCTAACGTAGAAACCCGAATAATAGATCACCGGCCATTACTCTAAAGCTTAAATATTAGGTGGTTTAGGTGGTTCTAAACTAAATAAGTGCTTTAAAATATTTATTGTTTAGTGTGTTTTTTACCATTAAAGTATTTTTTGTACTTACGATATTATATATTATTGAAAAGGCAATTTTATGCTTTTTCTAAAAAAGTTTTTATATTATGCCAAAAGTTGAATTTTTTCCTACGAATTTTGAGCGGTGCAATTTTAGATGTCAAAAACGAATTTTCGCCCAATTTTCTTCTATGAGTTCAAACTCGGTCGTAATGCAGCGGAGACGGCTCGAAACATTGATAAAGTTTAGGGTGAAGGTAGCGTTAGTGAATCAACAATGTGAACGTGGTTCTGGAAACTCCGTTCTGATGATTTCGACCTCGAACATGAGGAAGCCAGCAGACGTCTCAGTGAACTTGACGAGGACGAATTGAAAGCACTAGTGGAAGCAAGCAGGCAAATAACTGCTTGAGAGCTTGCAGAACAGCTTGGTGCAAGTGAGGTAAGCACTTTCCACTCACTTGAATCGCATAGGAAAGACAATAAACTCAAGAAGTGGGTGGGAAACAAATTAAAGGACAATCAAAAACGTCGCCGTTTTAAAATGTCGTCTGCTCTTATTCTGCGCAACAAAATCAGTCATTTTCTCGATCGAATTGTAACGCGAGTTCGCTTCCAGAAGTCCAGATTAGACTGCATTCAGGATCCGCGGCATTTCCTAAAACCGAAATTGTACAAAAAAGGGTTATGGTGACTGTTTGGAGGTCTGCAGCGTAGCTGCTTCGTCACAGCTTTTGCATCTGGACGAAACGATTATGGCAGAGAAGTGCAGCCAACAAATCGACGAAACGCACCGTAAACTCAAACAACGACCAGCATTAGTCAACAGAAAAAGACCATTTCTTCTCCTCCACAACGCCTGACCTCACGTTGTAAAACCAGAGCTGCAGAACTTAAACGATTTAAGCTATGAAACTTTGTCTCATCCGCTGTATTCATCAGACCCCTCGTGTACCGTACCGAGACTACCACTTCTTCAAGTACGTTGATGGCTTCCTGCGCGGCAAATGCCTCTCCAACCAAGATGTCGCAAAAATCGCCATCAACGAATTTATCTCTTCCAAATATTTCGAAGATGTAGCGGAATTTCCTTAAATTATTCTCAACTGCAAGGATTGCTGGAATTCACTGGGGATTAAGTTACCATTAAGAGAAGCTGATCGAGGGAACTTTTATTATTTTCTTCCGACAGTATGCTTACCTGGGACCAAAATAAAGTGCTAATATGGTTCAAGGAAAGAATTGCATGAGAAATACACTTTTTGATTTTGCTAAAATTCTTATAAGAAACGCTGAGTGAAATCAGCGAAATGCGGCGTCTTTCTAAATCTCCGAAAATCGAAGCACATAGTCATTTAATCCGCACGAAACACGTATTACCGAAAGTCGTGTTATTATGTTTTACAATAAAGCGATAAAGCTCCCGGCGTTGAACAGCTTACCGACCCCGGAGGAACGGAGGGTGTGCTGGGTCACGGGAGCGGGAATCAATCCCACGAGAGTATTGCAGGGCGCCACCGACCACTGCGCCACAGGTGCCCTGCGACAAAACTCCTTGTTTCACAGTATAGAAGCATTATATACACCAACTCAGATCATCGATTTCGAGAAAAAGGGAAATATCGAGATGTTAGCCGAATAAATCTGTTTACCAAACATGTGGTGGCTTACCAATGAAAGAATACAATAGCAGTTCCAGATTTTTCGCATAGTAAATAAGCATGAACGCGAACGAGAGACTTCTTGATATATACCTTTACATAGACAGTAGAACCTTTGCCGATTAACCGTAAGGTTACCTGAACTGGTAATTGATGAAACAAGAGCTCTCAGACTGCCATCGCAAGCAATCGCATCCTTTTTGAAACAGTGTGAAACTTTCTCCAGGTTGTATTTCAGCCCTTTCAGCCTAAATAAAGTTACTTTGTCACCTTTTACAACTTCTACTATAACGCACTTAGAATTTTCGATGCATTCAACTAATCTCTCTAACATTGATGCCGATGATCCGCTCTTACGTTGCTCGTGTGGCACAGTGGTTGGAGGCGCTATTGCGACTTTACGACACACACGTGGAATCGATCCCAGATCCCATGACCCACTAAGCCTTCCATCTCTCCGGATTCGACGAATTGGTACCGAACTTGTCTGGGAGGATAGCAACACCTGCTCTATATATCGATAGACTACCGTGTGTAAAGCCCAAATGTGCATTCAGTCACCTCCAAACGATGCTTGATGAAGTAGAATGCATGGCGCATCCTTCAAGGATTGATCAACGCCGAGAGCTTTATCGTTTATTCCTTATTTCTTCGCAATATTATGCGATTTTTGTGTTATTTGAATAATGTTCCATAAAGTCAAATTCCTGCCTGTACAGTGCACTGTTGCAGCTCGCACGTGTTCCTTCCTCGCAGCTAGTTGGGAAATGTTTGTGATATTTTCGTATTTCAGCAGCTGTGCAACTGTAAACACACTGGTTAGAAAATGTGTCCCTGCAATCAAGAACAGGTTATCGAAATACTACAACGTCTTAAACGAAGTGTTATTAAACCTCTCTAATGGCGGACACGTTCACGGAGAACCTTTAGGTGTTCAATGCTACGGGCTTGCATTCACCTATATAGACCACTGGGTTAAAAGTCGAGAAGCACAAATTTAAATTCCTGCGCATTTATTAGGCAGCAGAGATTGATCAGTCTGAAATATAGAGCCGGATTCCGTCGTGAGCATGTTGGAAAAGACGTACTTTGGATTCTCAGTACCTTTATTGTACGTTATTGGCATTAAATCAAGCTGTAAGTGTAAAGTAATGTGGAAGCAAACCTTTCCTTTTTCGTTTTCCAAACTATTCTACGATATTACTTCACTACCAATTTCGTTTGGAATTCCATCCATGAGTTGGTTATAAGTAGAAAGTGGATTATCAACACCAAATTTTCGCACATACGAACTCACTAGTACGCTATGCACATAAACCCGGTTTATTTTCACGCTCGTATCAGTTTACCAGTGAAGGTCGAAAACCAAGGGTTTATTCACGTCATTGAAACTAACAACCCAATTTATAGATGCCTATTGGCGCTGTCCGCTGCATGTGTTAGAAATTCGAAATAAGTTACGTACGAGACCAATCCGTTCCAAATACCATAAAAATGTATCGAAATGGCAAGTGAAGCCTTTTAGGTCACTTGATCTGAACAAAACGTGTTCATTACCCTCGAACTCCCTCCGTCTCTCCTGTTAGAACAGATCATACAATGTTGTCTTCTTACCTACTACCTTTTTACTAGTTTTCGGGGCCAGGTATTGTTTGTGAAACATCCACAGTGATGTAGAGATATTTGCAAAACTCCGGACCGCAGGTGTCTACGGTGGGGATCGGACAGGCTATTGTTCTTTCCGGGAAGTAACGCGCTCACCACCACACTATGCGGGTTCTTCGTTTGTTCCCAACCGCAGACACTTACTGTCCGGAGTTTTGCAAATATCTCAGCATCACTGTGGTTGTTTCAGAAATAATAACTTGCCATGAAAGCTAGTAAAAAGGCAGTGAATAAAAAGTCAACATTGTGAGTTTCAGCTGTAGCCTCAGCTTAACTAGGTCCAATGCCGATTTGGGAATCGCAGACCAATCCCGTTGACGGGTGATTGCTAATGACAGTGGTCGATAAAAGTAGCTGAGAGACAGGCGAAACAAAGAACTCGCATGGTGTGGTGGTGAGCGGGTTACTCTCCGGAAAGGACAATAGCGCGTTCGTCCCCACCCGACCGTAGACTTCTGCGGTCTGGAGTTTTGCAAATATTTTGGCATCGCTATGGTTGTTTCACAGACCGTACAGTTTTCTAAACTGTTTGAAGGCGATCATAAAGGCGATTGCTGACTAATTTACGGCCTAGTGTATTGGGTGGAAGGTCAATGATTTCCGCATAATTTTCAAGATTACTTCTTCTTAAGCACCTCTTAATGGTACAGCTTATTTCATTTGATATGAAGGGTGGCTTAAAAAAGATCTTACTTAGGTTCGAAACATTATTTTGGAAAACAATCCTACGTTTGTCTTTGAACCAAGTGGCTTCTGTTTCGTACTCACTGGAAATTGGTATTCTGAGTCCCAAATTCGGCGATTTCTTCCTTTCCTCTTTCCCAGTACAAACATTTTTAGCCGATCGGTGCTTTTTTAATGTGTGAAATATGAAAGAAGGGGTGGTGAACTAGTATATTTCTGCTACTTGGATTACGATACCATTTTGTTATATGACCACTTTCTCAGAGCTTTATCTGGATGCTTAAGAATTGAGGCCAGCTCTCGGTTAGTTTTTTCCCCGTATGAATTTTATATGCTCAGTCTGTCTATTTAACAATTCATACTACTCATCCATCTGTTCTTATCTGGAACAGACGACGTATATGTATCGACAGTAGAGTAAGGTTCGGCGATCGAAAACTGGAGCTTCCATCTTAGACATGAAAGCGATGGATAGGCTTTGCGCTAATCTCTATCCATGACCAACCATCCAATTTGTGCTAAATATTTTCTAGACCTTCTAAGGGACAACTAACACAGTGTTTCAAAAGACTCATTATTTGCGCAGTGGACAAGCCCTATATTTTAATTTTTTTCATGCCCTACGAGCAGCTCGAGAAGGACTTGCTTTGCGGAGTTATTCGACACGTTGTTATAAAGTGAAGTAACATCGAATGACTCCATTACATGCCTGCTGTTTCGTTGTTCGCGCCGTAGGTGAACCAGGAATAGTTTGGTATTGGGGAGATAAGTGATGTGCCAGCAAAACATTGCCGACTTGTAATGGACTTATTATGCTTAAGACAAAAAACCGTTGCGCAATGCAAGCCATTCTCCAGCTGCTCGTAGAGCACGAAAAGAAAATAAAAATGTCACGTTTGACGATTGCGTAGCTATTGGCTCTCTTAAAAGTGTCTTGGTTGCTCAACCTTTAGGTGCTCTTTTAGAGATAAAAAAATATACTATTTTGCACAACTTAGAGAGATGGAATTTGGACCGCGGTTAACCCCAAGCATTTCTGTAGTTTTCATGTATAAGATAGAAGCTCCAGCTTTCGATCGCCGATCCCTACTGAACTGTCGTCACACAGGCGACTGCTTGACTATCTTTTCGACACAAGAACATATGGATGAGTGTTTCGAATTGCTGAATAGACAGTCTGACTATATGAAATTCCCACGAAAACAACGAACCGAGAACTGGCTTCCATTCTTAGACATCCAAATAGAGCTTTCAGAAAGTGGCTATGTAACAGAACGGCTCGCCTCATCCTTTCACAAACTAAAAAAAAACTGATCAAAAACATGTACTGAACAGCTAAGAATCTGTGCACAGGAAAAGAGGAATGGAAGGAATCGCTAAATTTGGCAAGAAAAGTACTACGCTGTTCAGAAATAAATGAACGTTTCAAAATATTTATTGTTTTAATGTATTTTTTACCAACGAAATATTTTTTGTTCCTTACAATGCTTTATATTATTAAAAAGATATTTTATGGTTTTTCTAAAAACGTTTTCATATTTTACCAAAAGCCAAATTTTTTTTACCAACTTTGAGCTTTGTAATTTTAGAAGCTAAAAACGAATTTTCGACAAATTTTCTTTTACGACTTCAAACTCGGCCGTAGTGCAACAGAGACGGCTCGAAACATTAATGAAGTTTAGGGTGAAGGTGGTGTTGGTAAACCAACAGTGTGAATGTTGTTCCAGAAACTTCGTTCTGGTGATTTCGACCTCGAAGATGAGGAAGCCAGCGGACGTCGCAATGAACTTTGACGACGACGAATTGAAGGCATCAGTGGAAGTCAACACGCGAAGAGCAGCTATTCGGGAGCTTCCAGAATTGGCGTAAACACAGGAATATTTTCCACCCACTAGAATCGCATAGGAAACACAAAAGAAGCTCGACAAGTGAGTGCCGCAAGGATTAAACGATAAACACGAAAATTGCCATTTTTAAGTGTAGTCTGTTCTTATTCTGCGCAACAAAAGTGATGTGCGACAATAAATCGCTTCTGCACAAAAAGCGGCGACGCTAAGCTCAACTGTTGGATTAGGATCAGGCTCCACAGCACTTCTCGAAGCCGAAGTCGCTCCTAAAAAAGTTATGATGACTGTTTGGAGGTCTTCAACCGGGCCGATTCACAAAGTTTTTTGAATTCGTACTGAACGATTACAGCAGAGAAGTAGTGCCAACAATTCGACGAAATGCACCGTAAACTCCAACAACAACGAGTGGAATTAATCAACATGAAAGGGCCAATCCTTCTCCACGAGAATGCACGGCCTCACGTTGCGGAACCAGCGCTGCACAAGTTGAACGAGTTGGGCTATGAAACTTTGTCTTATCCGCCATATTCATCAGACCTGTCGCCTACTGGCTATCACTTCTTCAAGCATATTGACAACTTCGTTCACGAGAAATGCTTCGCCAACCACGATTACGTAAAAATGCCTTCCACAAATTCACCTCTTCCAAAACTCCAGAATTTTAAGAAACATAAATTTCCTTCTCATTGGCAAAATGTGTAGATTTAAATAGTTTTTATTTTGATTAATAATGTTTGGTTTCACTCAAATTATGACATCCTAAATGATATGGCCAAAAACACTCATTTATTTCCGAACTATCTAATGGTCATTTTCAATGGATGCGAAACAGAAGCCGCTCGGATCACACAAAAGCGTAGAGTTTTGTTCTCGAAAACAATGTTTCGAACCCAAATAAGACGCATTTCAAGCTACCACTGATATCAAAGAAATAACTTGCGCCATTAAAAGGTGATCAACGAAAGGTGGTCTTGAAAATTATGTGTCGACTGTTGACCTCCTATCCAATACGCTACGTCATCAACCAGTCTGCAACCTCCTCTATGACCGTTTGTGCAGCTCAGAAAACTGTATGATCTTTTCTAACAGGAGAGACGGCGATTGCATGAGTTCAAGGTATAATATACTTGATCGTGTGTAAGGCACGCTACCTATAACAGTGAAGTCGAAAACGGTGTTGACCAATGCGGTGAGCTTTATCCTTTTTTTCATGCTCTATAAAAGTAAATTCCTATCAGTCAAAATAGTGGCGCAGTTGGGTGTTATTTATTATTCTTACTACGACCTAGATTCTTTGCTCACCATGTTGACTTCCTGACTTAGTCAAAGCTAGCATTTGCTCCAGCTAGGTAGTAGTTGCTGCAGCATTTGGATATTTGATACCACTGAGCTTGAATAGGACGTACCAAACCACTCCGTTTTTCGCAACATCATTTTTTTAAAAAATAGCCGAAAACTAATCTTTCCATAACCGCTCTCGAATTAAGCTAGCATTCTTTCCATTTCGCTAATGCTTAATATGAAGAACAATGCCATCAGTGATTGTAAAATGGTATAAATAATGACCAACAACTTGCAATCTTACGTTGTTTCACTATAATTTTTGCGTGGCTTTCTCGAAAATGTCTGTAAATAATTTTCTGAGATGCTATTACGTTGTTAAACAAGCTTTTTCAACATTGCTATACAATATCGATACATAATGGTGGTATTCCTTCCTCACGGTTTACCGCCTCAGCGTGGCTGTGGGGCGTTCCTGGGTGACTGCAATGTACAGTGATGGATTCATCCCTTAGCAGGGTTTCCCAAGCTGAGAAGGAGTCCGACGTTTTTATCAGGAAGCCCAGCTAAAAGTAAACCAATATCAGGATCCACCACCGTTCTGGTGTCAAAGTCGCAGGTGGCAAATCTCTCTCTGATCCCACAAAGATTGAGACTGCCTGTGGTGGTGAAGAGCTGAGGCTAACTTTTGTCAGGTTGACCTTGGAATTTCTGGAAACCACAATGGCTTAATCGGCAAATCACCGAAAAATGTAGATTATGATGGGGTCCGCACAACCAACCAATCACCAACAGGCCATTCAAGTATCAAGGAAGTAATGGTGGTATTCTCCTTTTGAAAATTTTATGCAGTCGTTTTCTTGTTCAGCAATCGCGAGGTTTTTAAACAGCATACATTTACTTCCATAGAAAAACACAATACAATGCAACGCTAGCTGACGTTTCGGCAGTATCGCCTTCTTCAGAGCCTGGAAGGGTATACTGATATACAATCTACTAGGCCAAACGCTTCAATAACAGTTACAAAAAGACGAAAGACTCTTTGGTAATTACACGATCAACAACTTCTCGAAAAACCCACCGCTTTTTCGTGACTTCCAATGAGGAAGTTTAGAACAGCTGATTATAGTCGCATGTGGTTGACGACTGCACCATCCCACATCAAAAATCGATGCGAACGTACGGGATTAGGTCGCGTATGGCCTCCGGGCATTCATCCCTGCTATTCATTGTAGGGTTTTTGGCATTTATCCAAAAAGCCTCAAGAAGTTTTCGCGCTGGTGTTTTGGACTCCTGTGCAAGGATATTGACTTTTACTTCAAAATCGTCTCCGCTATGCTTTTGTATCCTATGCGTGCCTAGTGGGGTGCTTCGTCTTAGTTTTCGTTTGCCATCTAGGTGTTTTTTTATATGGATACACAAAGGNATTTACTTCCATAGAAAAACACAATACAATGCAACGCTAGCTGACGTTTCGGCAGTATCGCCTTCTTCAGAGCCTGGAAGGGTATACTGATATACAATCTACTAGGCCAAACGCTTCAATAACAGTTACAAAAAGACGAAAGACTCTTTGGTAATTACACGATCAACAACTTCTCGAAAAACCCACCGCTTTTTCGTGACTTCCAATGAGGAAGTTTAGAACAGCTGATTATAGTCGCATGTGGTTGACGACTGCACCATCCCACATCAAAAATCGATGCGAACGTACGGGATTAGGTCGCGTATGGCCTCCGGGCATTCATCCCTGCTATTCATTGTAGGGTTTTTGGCATTTATCCAAAAAGCCTCAAGAAGTTTTCGCGCTGGTGTTTTGGACTCCTGTGCAAGGATATTGACTTTTACTTCAAAATCGTCTCCGCTATGCTTTTGTATCCTATGCGTGCCTAGTGGGGTGCTTCGTCTTAGTTTTCGTTTGCCATCTAGGTGTTTTTTTATATGGATACACAAAGGTCTGCTTGTTTCGCCAATATATTCATCTCAGCAATTGTTACAAGAGATCAGGTATGTCGTACCTGAACTCATGCAATCACCGTCCTTGCCGTAAGGGCAAATTAAGCAATTTGTTGTTTCACACAGGCGGTCATACAGGCGGTTGCGAACTAATTGGCGACGTAGAGTAGCCGGTGGTATTTCATCTATCACTACCGATTCCTCTAGACCTGCCCTTTTTAAGCATCGTTTTATAGCTACGCTTACTTCATCGCTTATAAAAGGCAGCATAAACGGGATTTTGTTTTGGCCAAGTGTTTCGCGTGGGCGCGTCGTTCTCCTTGTAAACTTATCTCGTGGGGCTACTATTTCGTAGCCATTGGAGATGGCTATTTGCCGAGCCAAGTCGCGCGATTTTTCCTTTACTTCCCTGGTAGTGCACACAGAGGTGGCTGTTCGAAACATGTTTCTCACAATCGCCCTCTTTGTGTGTGAAG
>UYYA01005564.1:0-16609 GCA_900624975.1 Angiostrongylus costaricensis | reverse complement strand
GGTGAACGCGTTACTCCCCGGAAAGGATAATAGCTCGTTCGTTCCCCACCATAGACACCTGCGGTCCAGAGTTTTGCAAAAAAAACCGTGAATTATTATATCACTGTATCTTGGTGTCAAGTAAAAAATCCATGTTCTGGCGAAAGCTACTGTAACGAACAGAACGAAAGTGAGAATGACAATGCTCTGAATCAGGCGATGCTGCCGAAACGTCGGCTGCCGCTGTGTTGTATGTGTTCTCTTTGTAAGCAAGTAAAAGTGTGCTGATCGTAAGAAAGTAAAGGTGTGCTGAAAAACAACCTAGCGATTGCTGTAAAAAAAAGAACAACAGATTAACAAGAAAACTGTTGATTACAATCAAACACGAAACAGATCCTCATTTTACCCTATTTCTTTAACATTTTACCACAAGGAATAGCAGGTGATTTTACTGTGACAATAAATTCTGATTACGGACTGTATCGATATCCCCACAACTGGAATACTCCTACAGAAATATGGATAAAAATCTATCAGAGTGCACAATATGTGGTAAATAGAGTGGATGAAGCAAATTCTTCCCAGTGCTCGAATTTTTCGTCTTGTTTCTGGCGAAGCTTGTGGTCCACTGCAAACATCTGGAGCAGTTCTCCTGTCTATCAATACAGTTTGGTGAGTCTCGATGAAGGCGAAGAAATCGAATCGAATGCAAAAAGTGGCGCGGGATCTGCACGGTGGATGTCGTTGCAGGTCATGTGAAATGTAAAATATAGATATTCCCAACATTCCACATGAGCTTGTTCATTTTTCTTAGCTTCAAATGTATTCCTATCAATCCTTTTCACAGAGGAATGTTATATTCATTTATGTTTAGTATGGGTTATAAATTGGTCCCAATAGGTGCTAGGTATGCTGAAGCAATATTTAGAGGTCGTTTCAATTTCAATTCGAAAGATAAATTCTTCGTTGCTCATTTGAAAGTGCAAGCTCCGAAGTAAAAATAGCAGCCATGACTCTCGTGAAAAGCCCCAGACGATCTGACTGACATCCAGTAACTTCAGCACTGAAATTCCACAACCTGCCCATTATTCAAAGGGCCAGGTAGCCATTTTTACCGAATTATTATTCATAATGATAGGTGAAAAATATTGCACAGTAGCCGGGGTGGGATGGACGAGGAGTTGTGTAGCGAACTCAGTGGTGGCGTTTCGATTGAAGTTAAAACATTTGAATTAACTGTTGTACCACAGCAAGAAGGCAATTGCTATTTGGTCGCTGACAGCCTGTGTTGTCCAGTGTAACTTTGGACGTGGATGTGGTTATGAAACCAGAAGGAAATACTGTGCAGAAATGGTAGGCATTGATTGAAAATTGGTGGAAAACGGTCTTCGTGAGTCAATCGAAAAGGACCCGTTTACTGCATTATGAAGCGTATTCCCATGTTTCCCCAAATAAAGTTTCAAAAAGCAGTTAGTTTAAGTACGAATTTCTGTCTTCGCTTTTTTACATTACAGCTTTACCACCAACGGTGGTTACATCATTCCAGTGGTGCTCCACTCCACACGGTTTGGCGGCTTCTCAAACACTTTGGTCTTTTTATGAATGTTGTTGAGCATTAGTAGTCATATCACTCTCTTTATTGTGTCAAGTATAAAACCTATCATTCTAGAGAAAGCCGTTGCGACAAACAGAAGGAGGGTGAACATGAAGAATGGTAGATACTCCACAGCGCACATTGCTTGAAAGAGGGTACCCAATAACTAAACAATTTCTTTTAAAAGGAAAACGTCTTATCGGAGAAAACATTACAGGAGTTATTTGCTGCCTCTTACTGAAGTTTGAGGAAATAGAAATCTTGGGTTTTTTTAAGAAGCACAGTGTTTACAAACGAGCGGCGCCATGTTTCAAATTCTCGTAAGCGAGCCGAGAGCGTTATCTCATAGAAGTTCACTCTTTCGGTGATCATTGCAACTACAAAGGCATGAAAGAAAAGTAAATAAGCATTTACATCTCTATGCATTTTATTTTGAAGACCGTCGAGGATGCAGTGAGAAGAACAAAGAACGCTCGACTCCGTGCCCACCTCTTCGACTTGCCAGTACTTCCCGCCTTAACGTGTGCATCAGGAACCTGGTCGCTGCGTAAGCAGGACGAAAGATCACTCAGTGTTATTAAAGGCGCAGTTGAAAGCACGATGCTAGGAGTATCCTGTGTCACGCAAATAAGGTATGGAAACCAAAGCTCCGACCTGCGTCAACGATCAAAAATCAAGGTTGCCGTTCTGTACGCCAAACAGCCGACGATATAGTGGGCCGGGCATGTAATGCGCATGAACGACAACCGATGGACAAGGGCCGTTAGTGACTGGATTCCTCGCGATGTCAAACGTACTGCAGGGAGAAAACCCACCCGACGGTCAGAGTTCTTCACGAAGAGCCTTGAAGAAAGATAGGATGCTCATCGAGTTTCTAGATCGAGCAGAAGCCACTGCGCTACTCTTGCATACGACGGTGATAAATGGATGATTTACTGGCACCCTCTCGAGTCATTCGACGACCATTGGGACTACAGGTGAAATAAGCATTTTCATGTCTATGGTGGAAGCTCCAGTTCTCGATCACCGACACTTACTCCGCTGTCGATACATAGACGACTGCATCGTCTGTTCCACACAAGAAGGGATGGATGAGTGCTTTGAATTATTAAATCGACAGTCAGAGTATGTAAAATTTACAAGAGAAAAACTTACCGCATAGTGGCTTCCATTCTTAAACATCCAAATAAAGCTCTCAGTAAGTGGCTATGTAACAAAGTGGTATCGCAAACCAAGTAGTAAAAACATTCTAGTTCACTGCCTCTCCTCTCATCCTTCACTCATGAAAAAAGCACTTATCAAAAATATGTATCGTACGGCTAAGAATACGTGCATGGGAAAAGAGAAAAGGGAGGAATCGCGAAGCCTGGCACGAAAAACTGCCATTTCCAATGGCTACGAAGTAGAAGCCACTCGGGTTAGAGGAGAACGTTGAGTAGTTTCCCAAAATAATACTCCAGACGAAAGTAGGATCCCCTTTATGCTGCCCTTCATATCAAATGAAGTATGTCACGCCATTAAAAAGTGCTTAAGAAAAAGTGGTCTTGAAAATTATGTAACGATTATTGACATCCCACCCAATACCCTAAGCGGCCGGTTAGTTCGAAACCGTCTCTATGAACGCTTGTGCAGCTCAGAAAACTGTATGATCTGTCCTAACGGGAGAGATGGGGATTGCATGAGTTCAGGTATAATATACTTGATCTCATGTAATGCATGCGGCGAGGAGTATATCCGGGAAACGGGAAGACCCCTTTGTGTCCACATAAAGGAACATCTAGATGGAAAAGCTAAAATCCGTTTAAACACCCCTCGAGGTACGCATAGGGCACAAAAGCACAACGGCAATGATTTTGAAGTGAATGTGCGGATCCTAGAGCAGGAATCAAAAACATCAACGCGCAAAACTCTTGAGGCGTTTTGGATAAATTTCAAAAATCCAAAGATGAACTGGAATGAGGAATGCCTCACTGTCACGCGTAACCTGGCGCCCTATTTCAAAATGATATTTTGACCCCAGGGCGTGTTTTGCTCGCGACTCCACGTGAACTACGTGTTAACCAGTCCCGCACGTAACATCACGGTGAGTGGCCTTTCTGTTCAATATGGCGTCTATTTAAAAGTTTGATCTTGATTAATACTTTAACCTTCTTTTCCACCGAATAATAAAAAGTATTCTAACATAAAGTACGTCCAGGCTCTGAGGAAGGTGAAGTCGCCGAAACGTCAGCCATCGTTCAATAGCATCAAAAACAACGACAACGACAACGAAGATCTGTACCAACCTCGCGTCAGCTTAAGAAGATCAGTTTATAAGATCACATAAATAAATATATCTATGCATTTCATTTTCAAGACCGTCCAGGATGTAGTGAGAAGGACAAAGAACACTCGACTCCGTGCCCACCTCTTCGACTTGCCAGTACTTCCCGCCTTAACGTGTGCATCAGGAACCTGGTCGCTGCGTAAGCAGGACGAAAGATCACTCAGTGTTATTAAAGGCGCAGTTGAAAGCACGATGCTAGGAGTATTCTGTGTCACGCAACTAAGGTAAGGAATCCAAAGCTCCGACCTGCGTCAACGATCAAAAATCAAGGTTGCTGTTCTATACGCCAAACAGTCGACGATATAGTGGGCCGGACACGTAACGCGTTTCTACGACAACCGATGGACACGGGCCGTTAGTGACTGGATTCCTCGCGATGTCAAACGTACTGCAGAAAGATCACCCACCCGATGGTCAGAGTTCTTCACGAAGAGCCTTGAAGAAAGATAGGATGCTCATCGAGTTTCTAGATCGAGCAGAAGCCACTGGGCTACTCTTACATACGACAGGAAAATTGGAAGATTTACTGGCGCCCGCTCGAGTTACTCGAGGATCAACGGGACTACAAGTGATACAGGTAGTACCCTACGGTAACAGCAATAACATACTATAAATGAAAGTTAAAGATTATTCTAAGAATAATTTCTTTAAAGTCGTGAAATCAAACAATTTGAACTTAACAGCCCGTCTTAGCAGCAATGGGTCAGACGCGTGTCCAAAGCTGGCGTCGCGAAATTTACCAATATGAATAGAAGGTATATTAAATGAGCTTTATTTTTTTCAAAAAACTCTGGCTTTGCCTTAAGTGGTGTAATAAAATTGAGCATTTCAGGTGCTGAAGCATCAAGACTGTAGCGGTCACATGAATGCTTTCAACCTATGAGGGAACGGCACGCTATGGAAAGCGTGGAAAATGGAATGGAAAAATGGAAAAATTTAAAAAAAAGTGGAAAACGCCAGCAACATGATTTTAATTAACAACTGAAAATGATCTCACATGCGAAATATTATTTGCGGCATTTTATTGTTGTCATACAGCAATTTTGTTAAAGCTTTTCAAAAATGTGATAATGTTCTTCGCATGAATCGTGCTGTCAAAAATTGAAGTAGGCTGTAAATAAAAATTTGCCATTGTGAATTTGACTACAACCTCAGCTCAACAGGGGTCAATGCCGATTTGTGCTTCGCAGATCAATTCCTCTCACGAGTAGTTGCTGATGGCAATGATACATAGAAATCTAGCCGAGAGAAACGCGAAGCGAAGAAGCGGCATGGTGCGGTGGACGCGTTAGCGTTAAGCAAGGAATATGGCGTGTTCGATCCGCATCAAAGACACCTACGGGGCGAAGTTTAGCAAAGGTTTCAGCATCTTTATGGTTGAACATCACTTGTTTTCAAAATTTCTCAACAAAAGATGAGTCAAGTCAACTACGTGGTATGTTTATGCCGCGGTATTAACCAGTTTCCACACCCCAGTGTTTTCAACTGTAGTGCTCCAAAGAATCAGTCAAGGTTAAGGAGGCTTGATGTCGCCAGAAACCAAACTGGTTGACCTGAATATACCGGACAAATAGACCCGTGTAGATACATGATGAATGACCCTCAATTTCTTTAAATAAACCTCTTGTCTACGCCGAACTCTGTTGTTAGCTTGGTAGAAGATCTCTGTGGCACACGTCAATCCAAAACCAACAGCGGTTCCAAGAAGTCCTGTTAATAGAATTTCGTTTTTCGTATTTTTATGGAGTTATCCCTTCTCGAGTGCTTTCTTCTACCACATACGAACAACGCAGGCAATACGGAAACTGTTCCCAAGAACGACTTTTTATTAGCCTCGGCATTGGATTATAAATCTGTTGTTCTCTTTTTTACAGCAATCGCGAGGTTGTTATTCAGCACACGTTCACTTTCTCATAAATATAACACACACAACACAACGGTAGCTGATGACGTTTTCGGCAGTATCGCCTTCTCCAGAGCCTGTAAAGGTACACAAACATGTAATTCACTTGGGGAAACCCTTTAACAACGCTTTAGACTCCCGTGCGAGAATAGCAACTTTTACATCAAAGTTTTGTCCGCTATGTTTTTGCATCCTATGCGTGCCCAGCGACGTGCCTAGTTTTGATTTTCGTTTGCCATCTATGTGTTCTTTCATGCGGATACAAAAAGGCCTGACCATTTTGCCGATATATTCGTCTCCGCAAGTACTACAAAAAACCATCTATATCGTACTTGAGCTCATACAGTCACCGTCTCTGCCGTAAGCGCAATTTGGTGTTACACATGTAATGCCATCATTGAACTTACACTTTGCAACACATCCTGCCATCGAAAAGACTGGGCAGTAAATAAACGGTTAAGATTTTGATCATAACTAAAGCCTCAGCTTAACTGGGTTCATTTTCGATTTGGGTTCTTCAGATCAATCTCGTTAACGGGTGATTGCTGTTGGCAAAGAAGGGATGGGAGGTACGTGCATGGTGTGGCGCGAAATGCGTTAGCCCCCGGCAATGGTATCAGAGTGTTCGTTCTCACCGCAGACACCTACTGTCCTGTGTTTTGCAAATATCTCAGCATCGTCTTGGTTCTGTCTTTGTTAAAGAAGTAGAGAAAAATGTGGATTTGCTTCATGTCGGATTGTAATCAACAGATTGCTTGTTTTCTGCGTGCCATTGAAATCAGCAATCAATCGTCAACGGCATTGGTCTGATGGTCACAAATCGGCATTGAAACTTGTTAAGCTGAGGTTGTAATGTATGTAAAAATTACATTATCTTTGAAAGACTAGAAAAATTATTTTATAGCAACAATATAACGCGAAATAAAATTTGTCAAATGCTAGATTATTTTCAGCTGTTGATTAAAGTTATGTTGCTAATTGGGAAATCATTTTGAGAAGGTTTGTCCAGTTTTTCCATCTTATTGATTCACAACACGCCTTTCGTAGTTTGGTTGCCGGACCTTATTGGTTAGAAAATATGTTAATTTTTTACTCAGGAAACCTTAGTACCGCAGTTCACCTGCGGATTGAGTCTAACTCTCAAATCTATGTGATTTGCCGTAGCACGCCGTTCCCTAGTGGGTTCAAGGGTTGCTTTAAAGCTCATTGTGAAAACATTTATCCCACCGCTCCTGACTCTATGCTTAAGCCTCTAAAATACCCAGTTCTATTTGACCATTTGAGGTAGAGCCAGCGTTTTTTGAAAAAAAATAAAACCCATTTAATATTCCCTCCTTTCACAATGGTAAATTTTGGGACGCTAACTTTGGTGACGTGTCAGGCTCTTCACTCTCATTTCGTTTTGTTCGTTACAGTAGCTTTCTCCAGAAACATGGATTTTATATTTGACACAAAAATACAGTAATATAATAATTCACGGGTTGTCAAGTTCAAATTGTTACATTTCTCGACTATAAAGAAGTTATTCTTAGAGTAATCACTTATAGTTTGTTACTGCTGTTACCGTAGGGTACCAAATGTATCACCTGTAGTCCCGTTGATCCTTGAGTAACTCGAGCGGGCGCCAGTAAATCTTCCATTTTTTTTCCTGTCACGTGCAAGAGTAGTCTAGTGGGATCTGCTCGCTCTAGGGACTCATCGAGCACCATATCTTTCCACAAGGCTCTTGTGAAGAACTCTGACCATCGGGTCAGTGGTCTTCCTGCAGTGTGTTTGATATCCTGGGTAATCCAGTCACTAACGACTCTTGTCCATCGGTTGTCATCCATATGCATTACGTGTCCGCTCCACCTTATCTTCGACTGTTTGAAATGCAGAAGGGCATCCTTGGTTTTGATAGTTGATGCAATTGAGTTTCGGATCCCATCTCTCACTAGTGTGGAGCGGGATACTCCTAGCATCGTCCTTTCGACTGCTCGTTCGATAACGCTGAGTGACCTTTCAACCTGCTTACGCAGCGACCAGGTTTCTGACGCATACGTTAGGGCAGAAAGTACCGTTGAGTCGAAAAGATGGGCACGGAGTCCGTTGTTCTTTATTCTCTTCACTACACTCTCAATGCCCTTGAAAGCTTCCTAAGCCGCTCATTTCGTTCTGCTCAGCTCTGGAGCTAAATCGTTCATCGTATTGAGTTTCCGACCTAGACAGACATAACTGGTTCATTAGGAGATATTCGTTCTTTGAACGTGAATGGTGCGTACCAAACCTATCCGTTCTTCATGAACATCGTTTTTGTGAGATTTAGTCGAAGACCAATCTTTCCACAAGCTTTATCAAAGTCGGCAAGCTTACGTTCCGCATGGCTAATGTTTGGTGTTATAAGAACGAAGTCATCAGTAAAGCGAAGATGATTTAACTGCCAACCATCGATTATCACTACTATATTTTCCCATTTCAACTCATTGCAATGTTTGCAAGACGTTTTGGAGAGTGGTGGTAGATAATTTTGGCGAGATGGTATCGCCTTGCCTAACCTCTCCTTGGACATCAATGTTAATATCGATGTAGAATAGTGATATCTTGGCTGTGAATTAATTGTACGACACACGAAGGGTCTTTATGTACTGAGTAGGATTCTTTGATTATCAAGGGCTTCCATGACTATTTCTATCTCAACTGAGTCAAGGGCCCTCTGTAAATCGATGAACGTGAGACAGAGCGGCCTTTTGTACCCTCGCTACACTCCAGTGGGCCTTGTTATCGTGTGGATGTGGTCCATCGTACAAAATCTTTTTCGAAACCCTGCTTTTCACATAGCTGTCCTTCGCCCATTGTTCTGTCAATCCTGTTCATGATGACTTGAGTGAAATGTTGGTGGAAGATAGACAGTAAGCAGAGCGGGCGATAGTTGCCGATTTCCTGTAAGTCACCCTTCTTGAAAAATAACTCGGTCTTGCTGGTCTTCTACTGATTAGGGGCCTTGCATTAAGTCAAGTCACGTGTAATGAGCTAAGCCAATGCTTTCACGAAGACTAGCGGAAGGTTCTTCAGGTGTTCTGATCTTATCTTGTCCGGACCTGGTGCTGTTAGATCTTCACCGACGAAATGACATGCGGAATTTCGGAAGTGAGAACCGGTGGTGGAACATCTCTATCCTCCTTTATTTTATATGACGGATGGTGTACGTTGCTATTGGAGAGGTCTGAGTAGTATTCGTGAATGATTTCCCTCATTGCCTTTCCGGACGCTGTAACTCTTTCGTCAGGGTGTCGGAGCGCAATCATCTTTGTCTTGTAATTGGCGAAGCTTTGGTGGGCTTTGCGAATGCTTTTTCGAAGCTCTGCAGCTTCGACCATTACTGCTGCTTTTCTCTTATTAAGATCTTGTTTTTTGCTGGTGTGCATTGTTTTGCAAAGTTCGGACGTTTGTTTGCGGTGGCCTGCAGCTCGTGCTATTCCACGCTGGCGTCTCAGCTCGTTTCTGGAGACACACATGTCTTGGTGATTTTCGAACTCCGGGCTTTCATAGCGCTAACGTTAAGATGTTGAACGAGCCAATCGTATTTCTCATCGATGTTATCCACAACGGCATCTTCTCAACAGCCGACTAATAAACTGAATGAGCCCCAGCTTATGGTGGCTCTGAAAATTCGGTTTTTAAATTTAATTGCTTTTTCTCTTTTTCGCGAGAAATAGAATTTTGCACGAAGGAGACGATGGTCTGATCCCGTATAGAATTTTAGGACAATAGATAAATTAATTATTCGCATGTTCCGAGGAACAGTTCTCGGATGCCATAGACGGCGTTGAATGGGTGGCGTAGTCTCGTTTCGGCCAGGCCGATGACGTCATTCCTTATCCTTCTGAAACTGACAGAACATTACTGGAACGTCTGGAGCCGTGAATACTTGAAAGGTCTCCGAGAAACTCACAAACTCAATATAAATAACAAACGAGGCACTCGAACGAACCCAACCATAGGGACGGTTGTACTAATTCAAGATCCAGCTTTGCCACGAAACGCGTGGAGAATGGCGCGCATCATCGATTTGAAGCAAACAGAAACGGGTGCAATCCGAGAAGCACAACTCAAGCTACCGAGCGGACGTATCATAAGAAGACCAATTAACTTACTAATTCCGCTTGAGCTGGAAGACAGTCCGGCAGAGAAACGGTCCGGCACAAATGATGAAACGGAGTCGCCGAATAGCAATCCGCATAGCGCAGCTGGAATCCCAGATCAACGTTATAATCTCCGACCTCGATCACGTGACAACAACGTGCTTACAATCGGCCAAAGATGTTGCTCTCCGCAAGTCGAGGAGGATCACGATCCGAAAAAGCATTCCGAGGAAAACGGTCAAGGAGAACGAGAATCGTTGTGCCACCACTATGACCTTCAATCAGAAAAATTCACTCAACGTACAACTTCAGCCACCGCCCTGCCCACTCCTATGGAGGTGGGGGACTATAGAGAATTCCTCAATCAGATAGAGAATTCTCTATCCGTATAACTAATACAGTCNCTCGATCACGTGACAACAACGTGCTTACAATCGGCCAAAGATGTTGCTCTCCGCAAGTCGAGGAGGATCACGATCCGAAAAAGCATTCCGAGGAAAACGGTCAAGAAGAACGCGAATCGTTGTGCCACCACTATGACCTTCAATCAGAAAAATTCACTCAACGTACAACTTCAGTCACCGCCCTGCCCACTCCTATTGAGGTGGGGGACTATAGAGAATTCCTCAATCAGATAGAGAATTCTCTATCCGTGTAACTAATACAGTCCACGAATCGATGGGGATCGCGTGGCTGCAACGCCGCGCGCATCCTCTGCGTCCATATCCCGTTCCGGCCATGGGACACACCCAGTAGTCCCGCCATTCGACCCAACGACGCCGTCGAGACCGTCCTTGCCAGCCCCATCGTTAATTCCACTCCGTTAATTTCACTTTGTACATTCATTTGCTTAGGTTATAATGATAGTATAGGTAGCCCTTAGCCCGTGAATCGCTGACACATAAGTGTTATCGTCGTCTTTCGTGTAATTATGTTATCCGTGTTAACATAAGTTAAATACATTCATTGTTCACAGGTACCTCACAAACGGTTCATAGTTCTTGCGCACTCCCGCGAACGCCCCTCACGTCCTCGACCTGTGAGCCGTTACATTGGTGTGTGTACTATTGTTAATGTCTTTTATTAGGTAACAAACCCACTGAACCACCTTATTCACAGAAGTTGCATATTGCCTTGTGTTGTTGTGTAAGTAACATGTGTATACTAATAAAGGTTCAATTACCCAAGTTTGAGGTACATCACAAACGGTTTATAGTTCTTGCGCACTCCCGCGAACGCCCCTCACGTCCTCGACCTGTGAGCCGTTACATAGCTTTTTATCCATATTTCTGTAGGAGTATTCCAGTTATGGGGATATCGATACAGTCCGTAATCAGGATTTTTTGTCACAGTAAAATCACCTGCTATTCTTTGTGGTAAAATGTTAAAGAAATAGTGTAAAATGAGGATCTGTTTCGTGTTGGATTGTAATCAACAGTTTTCTTCTTAATCTGTTGTTCTCTTTTCTGCAGCAATCGCGAGGTTGTTTTTCAGCTCACCTCTACTTTATTACGATCAGCACACTTTTACTTGCTTACAAAGTGAACACATACAACACAACGGCAGCCGACGTTTCGGCAGCATCGCCTGGTTCAGAGCCTTGTCATTCTCACTTTCGTTCTGTTCGTTACAGTAGCTTTCGCCAGAACATGGATTTTATACTTGACACCAAAATACAGTGATATAATAATTCACAGTTTGTTAAGTTCAGACTGTTTGATTTTTTGATTTTAAACAAATTATTCTTAGAAGAATGCTTAACTTTCACTTATAGTATTTCATTGCTGTGACCATAGGGTAATACGTGAAATATAGGCGCGAATCTTGCTTAGAAGTAGCAATGTTTCGAAAACCATGTGAGCTTTGAACTCGCTATTTAACCTGTCCAAGGGTTCACGTGTTACCCACTGCACCATCAAGGCTTTTGCTTTCTTTTTCTCTTCGCCAGTTTTCTTCCTAACAATGCTATCAGCAATCAGCCGTCAATGGACATAACTTGAGGAGCACATACCGGCATTGAACACTGTTAAACTGAAGGTGCAGAGGAAATAAAAATGTCTTGGCTTTCATTTACTGCCTGAAATCTAAGGCACTGTGATTTCGACTGCAACTTCACTTCGCCTAAGTTCACTGCCGATTTCTCTCGTCCAGATCACTCCCGTTGACGGGTGATTGCTTATAGCACAGATCTTATTGTGTCCGGTGTTATTTCTATCACTTTTACCGAGTTATCTAGACCGGCCTTTAAGCAACGTTTTACAGTTGTCCGCATTTCGTTTGAAATGAAGAGGAAGATGAACGAAGCCTTGTTCTTCCTAGAATTATCGTTTTTGGGCGTGGTTTTTCCTCAAGCCTTTGCTGAAGAGCGAATATTTCGTAGCCACTCGGAATGAATATTTGCAGCTTCAAATTTAAGGACTTTTCTTTCGGCTCTCTCCTTGCGCACAGATTGGGAGCTGTTCGAAGCTTATTTCTCATAAAGCGCCCTTTTGGTGTGCGAGGAACGAGAGGACACGTGATGGACATGAGTCACTGTTTTTTTACTATTTAGCTTTTGTTACCATTTTGTAATGCAGCCGTTTTGATACAGGTTAATTTGAACGTTCAGAAATGGAGGGAAAGCAGTTTTCTTCCCGTTTCTCTAGAGTGTTATATGATTCCATGTGCATACAACAAACAAGAAGTGGAATGGCATAGATATGCCGTTAGATGATGGAACGCTTGCTATAGGTGGAGGAATTCTGTTACCAAATGCAGTGGCGCGATCCTTGTCGTCGATGAATATGGCGCAATCGCAAAAACGTCACCCATCGAACACTACAGGAACAACAACCACTACGACAACTTGTGTAAACTTCGCATCAGTTCAACAAGGGCTATTGGAAGGAACATATTAGACGCTTACTTGATACTTGAATGGCTCATCCTCACTGGTTGTGCCGCCCGCAGCATAATCTCCATTTTTCTGGAGATTTGCTGGTTAAGCCACTGCGGTTCCCTGGAATCCCGAGGTCAGCCTGGCCAAATTCTGCTCCAGGTCTTCACCACCGCATGAAATCGCAGCCATTGTTGATCACAGGGAGATTTGCCACATGCGACTTTTATACCAGAGCAGTGGTGGGTCCTTGTATTGGTTTACTCTTTGCCAGGTTTCCTGATGGAAACGCCGGTCTGTTTCACATCTTCGGTGGCTCAGCCAGGGCGATGAATCCTCACGCTATACATGGTAGGACGGCACCCTGGAACCTCCCAGCAACCATGAAGTGGTAAACCGTTGGGAGTAACATTTTTGGTATTGGTCGTCAACCACATGCGACTACTATAATCGGCTGTTCTAAACTTTCTCATTGGAAGTCACGAAAAAGCGGCTCTGAAGAAGGCGATATTGCCGAGACGTCAGCTAGCGTTGTATTGTATTGTGTTTTTTTTTGGAAGTAAATGTATGCTGTTTAAAAACATTGCGATTGCTGAACAAGAAAACGACACAATCATATTCCAATGCCGAGGTTAATAGGAAGTCGATCCTGGCAACTATTTTTGGTACTACATGGTATTATTTTTGGTATTGTTGGTGTTGGTCGATTGCTGACGTTTCTGCGATTGCTCCTTCTTCAGAGCCGGGTTGTTTCGAGTGGGATCTCCGTAAGAGCACGAATCTGACGAACACGAAATTGCCGAACCATCTGCTATCGTACAACAGCAATCACAACAACAACAACAACTTATATCAACTTCGCATCAGTTCAACAAGGACAGTTTATAGAAACATTTATAATAGATAAATCTGCTATTTATCCCAGCGTATCTCGATATTCGAATATCTCGAATGCCGATATTGGCTCCCCAGATCAACCCCGTTGACGGGTGATTGCTGTTGGCAAAAAAGATCGATAGAAGTAGCTGAGATACATGCAAAGCGAAGGACCCGGATGGTGTAGTGGTGAAGTGCGCTGCTCGCCGGTAAGGACAACAGCGCGTATTCGTTCTCCACTGCATACACCTGTGGTCCGGAGTTTTGGAAATATCTCAGCATTTCATACGAGTTATATTTCGCAGTGCATAGTATTGATTTCATTACATTCCTCCACCCTAACACATATTCAAATTTTCCCACCTTTTCAGGCAACAATTTATTGTGTAGGTTCCTGATTTCCTTACATTCTAAGACATATCTAGATCCTTCGCATCATCTGCATGTGTCAATTTTGTACCGTACTTCTTGATCCTCCTCATTCTCAACATCAGGCGAACAACAAGTGGTTCAAAACTCCAAGGCAACCCACCTTGTGCAAAGAGTGCACAAGGAATATTGTTCGGTTCTTAAACAGTTTCTTCTTGCTCTAACCTTTTTTCCAGAAGATACGCGCTCCTCCGACTTAAGCCTTTTACTTGCAGGGCACGCTATGTACTCACCACTTTTGTTGAATGATGGAAGGCTTGCTGTACATGGGAAGTGGCATCGAACCAAAAACCACATGTGTACTACACGGTGCATCTAACCATTGTGTTACATGTGGCCCACATAGCAACACAAGGATAGAATATTTTGCTTTTAGCATAACCTTTATTATTTTTCAACATATTTTGTGAAACAAAAAACAGCAATTCTCCATTTCACGAAATTGCAAAAATTTTCATAAAATCTAAAATGTTTGCACGACCCGTCTTCACGTCTACTGTGTGGATCACAGTAGTTCTCACATGCATTATCCACGAAGATCTTCCAACTTTTATCTGTGGTTTCGGCTATTGCTTAAGGATTTTCATTTCATCTTGAATGTCATAAAATGCTGGTCGAGTCGATTCTTCCTGTAATCGTAAGATACCGTGCTGGAAAGTTCCGAAAAGGATTGCAAAGAGAGATTTTTTCCCGGATAACTCCTATACTAATTTTACGGCCACGAAGGGATGAGAGGCCTGGTGGGCCCGGAGCGGGATCGAATGAGCACTATGCTCATGATTACTTGCATCAAACGACTGCAATAGCACGACATCCGTTATTGTCCTTAAGAAATCCTAAGAATATAAAAGAGAACACGAGAAACAAGCTAGTTGTCATGTCACAATGAGTAGTCAAACAGTTTGGTGCTCTATGGCGAGTGGAACCTTGATCATTTGGTGTAGATCGATTGTTTTTCTTTTCATGTACAACTAATCGCATTTTCATGAAATCGTATTTTCGACATGAAAGAAATGGTGCAGTCGTGTGAACCGATAACTGCCGAAGAGAATAAAGGACTATTCGGTCTGCAGATTAAGAGGAATTGCTAGACTCACTCCCACGATTGAGCAGTTACTGGAGGTCTGTCACACTGGCTGTAGTAGCCACATTTAGATTTTTTGGCGACATTATAACCGATTGTGGAAAAAAAAACTTTCACACGACCAATCAACTTATTATTTGGACACTTATATACTTATATAGTCCATCTTCGTATTCCACTTACTAAATTTATCAAAAGTAAAGGCAACAGGGTATACACGTATAGCAGAGACACCTCTATGGAAAATCCTTTGGTATCGTTCAGAGGAATGGCGTTATATCACCAGTATATCTCACATAAGAGGCACAGCAGGCGACTTCGCGCGTAATGCGTGGTAGAGGTATACAATGCCAGTGAAAACTTGCAGAACTTCGTCCGGCACCGATGATTTGGCGAAACCAGTACTGATGAGACACATGGATGGTTTGTCGGTTGGTAAAACCTGCACACCGGTAATTGTACATGAACGCTATGTTGGCTGAGAGCTTAACCCGTAGAACAAAGCATCTGATCAGTACGCATGGGAAGAAAAGAAAGGTGCCCAACTAATTGAAAAAGTACTACTGGGAATTGTTTTGCTGTACATTGGTAGCATTCTGGAAGAAAGAGTTCGAAGTCTTAGAGAGAGGAGGCACTGTCTTGGTAGTCGTAAAAGATTTCAAGACAATACGGCTCCATATTTGCCACAAAACATGGGAATCATGTTTGGAACGATTGTCATCAATGTTGGAAAGAGGCTTGTTAAAAGAACAATGACTAACAAAATGTAAGCAACGTGCAAGAGGTGTAGATTTTATGCAGGAAGCATGAATTTTAAATGAAAAGTGTTGACTGCGAAGTAATTACGGATTGTGTTGAATATTTAGAACTTTTCGGAATTTCAAGTTGGGAATGCAGCCAAGACTTCTTTGGACCCTGTCCACCACAACAACACGCTCTGCTCTTCTATACCAGAGCGATAAACACAGAAGTACTGGCGTGGTTCAATTAGATGGACTTTTCAAGAAAGACTTCTAGGTTCATGAAGTGCTCAACACATATGTATTCTTTCTTGATAAGCTTGCACGAGGTTGATAAATATGTTTATTTACTACGCTCAACACATACTTTTTGTAATAGTTCCCAGGATCGACTTTCTCTTAACCTCGGCATTGGAATATGAATGTGTCGTTTTCTTGTTCAGCAATCGCGAGGTTTTTAAACAGCATACATTTACTTCCGTAGAAAAACACAATACAATACAACGCTAGCTGACGTTTCGGCAGCATCGCCTTCTTCAGAGCCTGGAAGGGTATACTGATATACAGTCTACTAGGCCAAACGCTTCAATAACACTTACACAAAGACGAAAGACTCTTTGGTAACTACACGATCAACAACTTCTCGAAAAACCCACCGCTTTTTCGTGACTTCCAATGAGGA
>UYYA01005563.1:0-16698 GCA_900624975.1 Angiostrongylus costaricensis | reverse complement strand
GAGTGCAGTTAGACCGAATCGCTACGTAAAGCGCATTCCGCTTGTAAGCCAGTAAGCCCACTCGCATGTAGGTAACTCTTTACAGCCATTGAGCAATCCATTTCAATAATCTATCTGCATCCGATGGCAAATGTTTGTATCCACTAATATTTTTGTCGCAAGTGCTAAGCAGTCGATGAATAGTATGCCGGTTTTGTTGTGTTTTCTAGTTGCATTTCGATTTTTTGGGCACTACTGTTACCATACTTTCCAACGGTTTAGCGCCTCATCGTGGCTGGGAGGTGTTCCTGGGTGTCGGGCTGTGATGTGCAGTGGTGAGTTTCGTCCCCTTGCAAGTCCTCCCAAGCTAAGAAGTAGTCTGTCGTTTCCATCAGGAAGCCGTGTTAGGAGTGTTAGCAGGATCCACCACCGTCCTGGTGTGAAACTAGTCGCATGGTGGCATATCTCCTTCTGATCCACAATGGTGGCGATTGCCTTTGGTGTGACCACCTGTGGCAGAGCTTGGCTAGGCTGACCTCAGGATTCCAGGGAGCCACAACGGTTAAACCAGCAAGGCTTTTGAAAATGGCAATTTTGGTAGTTCTCGCACAACTATTGAGGACGGACGGTCCAAGTGTCGAAGTAAGTTGACAAGCGAAAGGAAAATCGTGGGTCCAAGTTTTGCCAATATCTCAGCATCGTTATTGTTGATTTCCAATAGCACTCCGCCATGCAAATTTTAGTAGCCAATAGGTAAGAAAGTAGAACGTATCCAAGTAAGTATTGTTGGCATATCGGTATGTGGATTTTAAATGATCTGTAGTTTTCAAATGTACTGAAGGATGTCTCGTGGAGGGGCTTCGGTTTTCGCTTCAAATAAATACTGGAGTGCTAGGTACTTTAAATACATGGTGTGTGCAATACAGAGACTGCAGTAATTGGCTCTGATGTCAGCTATATCGAGAAGCTCGTGTCTTCCATGACCTTATAACATGTGCTCTGTTCTGTCCCGTTTCTCCACAGCTGAATATGGCCTTTCCTTCTATTATAAAAGCATAGCAAGATTCTCTACCAGCGGTGCACTCTGTGATGCTGCGCTGCGGTGTATATTGTGGCGTCATATTGTAGTATTCGAGAGAAATTCTGCTGGTTGAGAGTCTTCGTTTTATCCTCACCTCAGATTCGAGATCAAGGCAACGATTGTGTTAATAAGGTTCCAATTCTGCATGGGACTCATGTCCTTCCTAATTCGAGTTACTAGGCGTTGAAGTATACCACAGTAACAGGAAGTAATAACCGTGGCAAGTTTCAGTATGTTGGCTCGTTCCCTGGTGTTGGCTCGTGGAGATGCGGTGTGGCTGGCATCACGTGCTGCTTCATCTGCCCCACCATCGAAACCAACCGGCAAGAGAGTGAAGACCTTCGAAATTTATCGTTACAATCCTGATAAACCGGGATCGAAACCAGAAATGAAGGCATGTGTTTTCTTATTAGATCATTAGCATTTAGTCCTTTAGCGAGATCCAGTAGTATGAGAGGTTCCTGAATGCTCTTCACTGGGATCCTTATTTTTGGAGATCTTATTTCTGCATAAAAAAGAGGAAAGCTGTTTGTGTTAAGAATGCATGAATATCTAGATAAACTCCAGAAAACTGTAGTTCATGTTTATCTTAAATTCCAATGGAGAGTGCTGAGATTTACTCAAGCGGATGTTTCCTGAAAGGCAACAGTTCGCTTGTTTTAATTTTTTATGTTTATATCGTATGACCCGCGATGTTTTAAGAAAAAACTTATTTTTAGAAGTATGATGTCGACCTGAACGAATGTGGATTCATGGTTCTGGATGCGCTCATCAAAATCAAGACAGAAATAGATCCCACTCTCACCTTCAGAAGGAGCTGCCGTGAGGGTACATTTTTTGTTAATTAATGGTTTTGTCCTGAGCGGAACTAAATTGTTGCATTGGTTTTTACTAATGAAATATATTGATAAAATGCATTGGGACTGGTTTGATCTCTGTGGATGTCTGTATGGGATTCTTTTCGGTTGTGTATTTTGGCCCAAGAAAGCTTTTCCCACATGTGATTTTTCCATAGCATATCCATCACACAGGCGGTTGTCGCCTATTGAGCGCTATTATCTACAACTAATATTTTTCAAAAAATGTTTTCTCAGACGAGTTCACTGACTACTAATTCGACTTGTAATTGGTTGTTTTTCTGCTCGCAATCGTTATGATGAATGGTGATTACTGTATGGAATGAGTGAGTATAAGAAGTATGGAAGTCATCTAAGCACTTCCTTGCTTGGTTACTTAGTTGGCCCGTCTTCACTAGTTGTGCAGGACGCAGCTTAATTTCCATTTTTCGGTGTTTTGCAGATTTAGCTATTGTGGTTGCTTGGAATCCCGAGGACAGCCTGGCGAAAATCTGCCCCATGTGGTTACCACCACAGGCCCTTGTGAAACAGAGGGAGACTTGCCACTATGCGACCAGTTTGATACCGAGACGTTGGTGGGTCCTGGTACTGGTTTACTCTTAGCTGAGCTTCCTGGTGGAAACGCCGGACTCTTCAGCTTGTGAAACACTGCCGGGGGAATGAATCACCCTGCTGTACATCGGAGCCCGACATCCATGAACACCTCGCAGTCGCTATGAGGTGGTAAACCGTTGGGACGAATCGCTTAAGTATAATCTGAAAACGTAAATGCTGACAGCCACGTGTTTATGTGATGATCCATAGTGAGCAATAAATAAACAGCTAACATACGGCAAATAATAGCACACAAACAATTCATACCTATGGAATTTTAAAGCAAAATCGCCTCCATATTTCTACGGTGTCTTCCACTGCTGATATCTTCTAATTGACGAAAAATTATCGTCTACTGTTAAAAAACTATCGAGTGTGCATTGACATAAATTTGGCCGTTGTTGCGTAGGTGTTGAAAATCGGCAATGTGCCAACTAATGAAGAAAGTCTTGATACCTGTGCTTTTTATTCGTCAGAAATTAAAGAATATAAATTAAAAATTTCTAGTGCAGTTCTGTGTAGATCATTTTTCTAGATTGCCTTTTTTCAATCCATCTGGCTTTTTCTGGTTTTCATGTGTTAGTTTGTTCTGAAATTAATACGTGATTTCAACGTGAACATTTCGTTTCTGATACATTGTGCCTAAAGGAAGTTGTCGACAATTAGTAGTCTTTAGTCCAGTAGTGCAGTTGCCGTGGTAGATAAGACACAGTTTCGTAGACCAGCTATTTCAACCTTTGCTGCAACAGTTGTGCACGACGTGTGGCCTCGTTTTATCATAGAGAAGGGTCGCTAAATTCGTGCGACGTCTGCTTGTCGAGCTTCTTCGATAAGTCGATACTCTTTAAACACTCCAATTCAATTGAATTCCTTACAACAAGTATTTGTGCAATTTCTTGAACAGTTGTCCTTATATTTGCCTCCTTCAAGGGTTTCATTTCATTGTCGCCAGTTGCGCTCGGCGACCTTTCTCATCTTTAATGTCGAATTTGCGACGAAGAAATTTTGCAAATCGGCGCTGAATTAATGCGATCTTTCGTATAAAAACTTGTCACTCGAGTCATCCTAAACAGGATTAAGAGAAAACTGGACGAATGGCAGCCATATGATCAAGCAAGATCTTGAAAAGGGTTTAGTGCAATGGACCACATCCACACGATAAGAAAACTCATTGAAGTATCGTGAGAGCTCAAAAGGCCGCTTTGTCTCGTTTCCATCGATTTAAAGAAGACTTTTGACTCAGTTGAGATAGAAGCAGTCATGGAAGCCCTTTATAGTCAAGGAGTACTTACTCAGTACATAAAGATTCTTCATGAGCTGTACAAAATTTTCACAACCAAAATATCGCCATTCTACAACGATAGTAAGGTCGACGTCAAAAAAGCAAGATGAGACCATCTCGTCAAAACTATTTACCGCCACCCTCCAGAACGTCAAGCCAACATATCGACAACATGGTAGTGAAAGTAGATGGTCGGCAATTACATCATCTTTGCTATGCTGACGGCGTCGTTCTTATAACAGCAAACGTTAGCCAACGTTCATGTTCATGTTCATGAGGAAAGGACCGGTTGCTATTTACGCTCTATGTAATGAATGTCTCCGATTGTTCTAGTTACGGTCGGAAATAAACATAGTAAATGAGCGCATCGAGGATATAGTGAAGAGAACAAGGACATTCGACTCCATTCCCACCTTTTCCACTCCACAATACTTCCTGTCTCAAGATATGCTTCAAAAACCTGGTGGCTGCATAGGCAGGATGAAAGATCACTAAGCGTTATCTAACGCGCATTCGAAAGGACGATGCTAGGAGTGTCCCTTTTTACACAAGTAAGAGATGGGATCCGAAGCTCCGAACTGCGTTAACGATCACGAATCAAAGGTGCCGTTCTGTACGCCAAACTGTCGATGAGGTGGGCCATACACATAATGCGTATGAATGACAACCGATGGGCAAGAGCAGAGGAAAGACCACCGACCCGATGGCCAGGGTTCTTCACAAAAGCCTTGAAGAAGGATATGATGCTCGAAGAGCCCCTAGAGCGAGCAGAACCCACTGGGCTACTCTTGCGCGCGACAGGGAAAAGTGGAAGATTTACTTGCGCCCGCTCGAGTCACTCGAAGGTTAAGGGGGCGAAAGGTGCTGCAGGTGAACCAATTCATATTTGTACTATTTGCTGCTTGATCTGATTGCGGACGAGTTAGCGTTTAAGATGTGGATGAGATCCTTGGAGTACTATCCCAAAACACAGCATGGGTATATATCTAACCGATACACCATCAACTGAGTAGTACGAAATACACCTCCTACTAGAATGTACTGTTTTAAATTAAGTACAGAGTCAAATATCTTTTATAACGTAATCCAGGGATTTGTGGATCATGCGCGATGAATATTGGCGGACAAAACACGTTGGCCTGTATCTGCAGAATCGATCGTGACACGAGTAAATCAACCAAGATTTACCCGCTTCCTCACATGTTCGTTGTCAAAGTGAGATATAGAAGTTGTTTTGGTGTCTTCGCTAGTAAATGTCACTGTTTTCAAAAGTCACGGCCGTTTTTAGGACCTTGTTCCTGATATGAACCTGTTTTACGAACAGTACAGATCAATTCAGCCATGGCTTCAAAAGAAATCGAGTCTTACTTTAGGTGAAAAGCAGCTATTTCAGAGTATAAAGGAGCGTGACACATTGGTACGTTTCAACATATTTTTAATGCATCGCAGACGTTTGCCTGAAGCGGACCAATGGTGATGATCAATTGGTTATGATTGGGAAGATGTAACGTATTCATTTCTGTTCTAGGATGGACTGTACGAATGTATTTTGTGCGCTTGCTGCTCCACATCTTGTCCGTCGTATTGGTGGAACGCCGATAAATATCTGGGACCAGCTGTTCTCATGCAGGCCTACAGGTGGCAGTGTTATTAACTTCTAAAACATACGATGTTTTTTGCTATTTAAATTTTTGAGAGAGGTTGAATTGACCGACTGAGTCATGTAAGGGTCATTTGTTTTCGACTGTTTTTCTCACATATTTGCACTGACAGAGAAAATGTTTTCCTTGTTTTTAATTAAGAAGAAACGTTTCCACACGCGTTCGTTCTTCCCTCCTCGAGACTGTTGCTAGAGAGGAAATCACAACACGGTTTTGTGTGAATGTCGAGTTAATGTCTTATTTAGCATATTTTGTTCGCAAATTGTTTCTGCAGCTCAGATCGACGTTAACTTCAAGTTTGATGGCTTTCACTTGTTGCAACAGTAGAATTCGGTGTTAGCGTTATTCCGGCGCCGATTCGTTGCCTTGGAAACGTAGCTTTCATTTTTAATTATCCGAAATTCTTTCAGCAAGAATTTGCTGTTTCTTGATGAGCAAACACGTGGTTGTTACTGTAGTGTTCATTTCACGATAGGTAATGTTTTAGCGGATTTTGCCTTTTTCAGAGTTTGGAACGGTCATGTTGATGTGAACATTCAAAAGCTCTCATGACCACAACAGAAAATCTCGAAGCATCATTTCAGTCAGGCTGGAAACCGCTTCTTTAGATAGTTGCCATTTTGTTTGAGTCTTCCAGTGATTTTTATCATTGATTGAGGCCCGCAGAAGTTTACATGTCTCCTTCTCATGTTAAAAGATTCAAAATAAAAGGACTGAGAAATGAAAGGAAAGTTTAAAAGACGAATGAGTAAGTGGAAATGGAATAGCTAAAGCAAAGGTTTTAGTTACCTCAAAAGATTTTTCAGTGTGAGAGGAACACATTGTCCATTCACCCATGTAAACTTTGCGGTTGGTGTCCATTAATGGATGGGAGGCTTATAGAAAACAGTGGGTGTCTGAAATGCTGCTTACAGTGCGACTGAAATCTAGGTTTCGGGTTTTTCGTTTGAGGTCATGGAAATATTTGGCCAGATGCATCGCACATTTCACATGAACTTGATTTTCTTCGTATTTTTGTTGAGCAAACGCGAGGTGTTACTATTCTTTGTTGTTTGTTTCTTTGCTCAACAAAAATACGAAGAAAATCACTTGATCAATGCCGAGGTTAATAGAAAGTCGGTCGTGGCAGTTACATGAACTTGAATTTTCCATGTCCTGAAGAAGGCTAAATTTGCCGAAACGTTACCTATCGTTAAATGAACATTGCTTTAGCAACCTCGTGTTTGCTCATCAAGGAAACAGTAAGTTGTTTATCACTGACCGGATGAATAAGGAATCAGTAATGGAAATTTCTCTCAGTAAATTACGAAATTACACAATTTCGAGAGTCTTATGATCTGTTATGTTCAGCTTCGATGCTCATATCTTGTTTTGTGAGCAACAGTGTATTTCAGATGGATCATAGACTCCCGTGATGATTACGCCATGGAACGTCTTCACCGTATGCACGACTCTTTCTCCGCCTTCAAATGTCACACTATCATGAATTGCACGAAAACATGTCCTAAGGTGAAGTGGCACGTTTTTGAACTAATAGATCTTAACACTTACAAAACTTGTATTTATTTAATTTTCTATAGTGTACACTGTTAGTAATAGAGCTTAATAATTCGAGGCATCTCATTAGGTGAATTTCCTGTGGATTTACTGAGAAAGTTAAAGTAAACAAGTTGCTGCAGGTGGAAATTAGAAGAGTGTCGGTCGCTTAGTATTTTTGGAGCCAATGTTAGACATAATTTGTGGAAGTACTAAAAAGGCAGTAACGGTGTGGTGGTTCCAACGCGCCCTGAAGAAGTGTCGATCAAAGTGGGCTAGATTGTTGTTTTCTCTGGGCTTTTTCTCATGTGACCATAAAAGGGGTTTGACAATTGTTTAACTTTTTTTCATCCATCACCTGTATAACCTGTATTCCCATTGATCGTAGAGTGACTCGGGCGGGCGGCAGTAAATCTTGCATTTTTCCCTGTCGTGTGCAAGAGTAGCCCAGTGGATTTTAACCGCTCTAGGGACTCGTCGAACATCGTATCTTTCTTAAAGGCTCTTTGTGAAGAACTCTGACCATCGGGTCGGTGGTCTTCCTGCAGTACGTTTCACATTTAGAGGAATCCAGTCACTAACGGCTCTTGTCCATCGGTTGTCATTCATGCGCATTACTTGTCCGGCCCACCTTATCTTCGACTGTTTGGCGCACAGAACGGCATTTTTGATTTTTGATCGTTGACGCAAATCGGAGCTTCGGATCCCATCCCTTAGTTGTGTGGAACAGGATACTCCTAGCGTCCTCCTTTCGACTGCGCATTCGATAACGCTGAGTGACTTTTCATCCTGCTTATGCAGCGACTAGGTTTCTGAAATATACGTTAGGGCAGAAAGTACCCTTGGGTTGAAAACCTGGGCGAGTCGGGTGTTCTTTGTTCTCTTCACTACATCCCCGATGCTCTTAAAAGCTCCCCGAGTCGCTCGTTTTCTTGTGCTCAGCTCTGGAGCTAGGTCGTCTATCGTATTGATTTCCTGACCCAAATAGATGTAACTGGAGCATTCGGAGATATTCGCTCAGTTGAGCGTGAATGGGGCATGCTAAACCAATCCGTTCTTCATGAACATCGTTTTTGTGAGATTAAGTCTAAGTCCAATCTTTCTACAGGCTTTATGAAAGCTGTCAAGCATACGTTCCGCTTGGCTAATGTTTGGTGTAATAAGGAGGATGTCATCAGCAAAGCGAAGATGGTGTAACTGCCTTCCATCGATTTTCACTCCCATATTATCCAATTCCAATGTTCGCATAACGTTTTGGAGTGTGGCGGTAAACAATTTTGGCGAGATGGTATCGCCTTGCGTGACCCCTCTTTTGACGTCAATGTTAATATCGTTGTAGAATGGTGATACCTTGGTTGTGAAATTTTTGTACAGCTCACGGAGCATCTTTATGTGCTAGTAGGGACTTCTTGACTACCAAGGGCTTCCAAGACTGCTTCTATCTCAACTGAATCAAAGGCCTTCTGTAAATCGATAAAAGTGAGACAGTGCGGTCTTTTGTACTCTCGCGATACTTCAATGAGCCTTGTTACCGTGTGAATGTGGTCCACCGTACTAAATCCTTTTCGAAGCCCTGCTTGTTCACATGGCTGTCTTTCGTCTAGTGTTCTGTCAATCCTGTTTAGGATGACTCGAGTGAAAGGTTTGTAAACGACAGACAGTAAGCAGATTGGACGATAGTTGCCGATATCGTGCAGGTCACCCTTCTTGAACAATAGCACGGTCGTTCTGATCTTCCACTGAGTAGGGGCCTTGCATTCAGACTGGTAACGTGTGAAGAGCCGAGCCAGTGTGTTTACGAGGACTGGCAGAAGGTTCTTCAGGAGTTCTGGTCTTATCCTGTCCAGAACTGGTTTTGTTCGATTTTTCATCGACGAAGTGGCATATCGGATTTGGGAAGGATGAACCGGTGGCACAGCATATCCATCCTCCTTTATTTCATATAACGGAAGGTGGACGTTGTTATCGAAGAGATCCGAGTAGTATTCGTGAATGATTCTCTTCACTGCATCTCTGGACGTTGTGTCTGTTCAGTCTGGGCGTCGGAGTGCAATTATCTTGGTCTTGTAATTGGCAAAGCTTCAGCGGGGTTCGCGAGTGCTTTTCTCAGCCTCTACAGCTTCGGCCATTACTGCTGCTCTTCTCTCTCTAAGATCTTCTTTTGTCGCCTGTCTGCATTGTTTTTCATGTTCGGACGTTATTTCGCGGTTGCCTGCAGCTCCTGCGATTCTGCGCTGGCGCATCAGTTCTAGCGTCTCCGGAGACAGACTTCTCTTGGTGACTTTCGAACTCTGAGCTTTCATAGCGCTAGCGTGAAGATGTTGAATGAGCCGATCGTATTCTTCGTCGATGTTATCGACAACGGCATCTTCCCAACAGCCGGGTAATGAATTCAGTGAGTCCTAGTATGAGGTGGTTACAGGACTTCAGTTTTGGAGTGTATCGGCTTTTTCTCCTCTCGGCGAGGAATAGAATCTTGCACGAACGAGACGGTGGTCTGGTCCAGTGTAGAATTTTGTACAGCAGTGACATCGGTTTGGCAAAACCTTCTATTTACTATGATGTGGTCTATTTCGTTGTGGTACTCTCCATTGGGAGACTCCCACGTCCAGCGATGAGGATGGGGCTTTTGGAATTGCGAGTTACCATGGATTGTTTTGATCGCCATGATAAACTCAGATGGCTGCTCACCCTGTTCGTTCCATTCTAATCCGTGAGTCCCAATGTGACGTTCTTCAGACATTCCTCTTGGTCCAACCTTGGCGTTGATATCTCCAATGATGACCTTGAAGAAAGTGTGGTCTTCTCTGTAGAACTTCCCCAAGTCCGTATAGAGCGCTTCGACTTCTTCGTCATAGTTTAATGTGGGAGCGTAAACGGGGAAGATTGTCAAAGCCGGAATTGATCCACGTCTTTTTAATCGTAAACGTCCGATGCGGGTTGTAAGTTGTTTGAATGATTCGATATTCATGGACAAACTCGTGTTGACGAGAACGCCGACGCCGCGACACCTCTACTGTCCTATTGTAGCATGTTCCGAGGAACAGTTTTTTTTTCCGGTGTCATATACGGCGTTGAATGGGCGCTGTCGTCTCTTGCCGGCCAGGCCGGTGGAGTCGTACCTTATCCTACTTGCTTACATGAGCAAGTCTTCTATCGAGGGCTCAGATGCAAATGTACGTTCATTGTAGGTACAGGTCGTCACCATAGTTCTCTGAAATCCAGCGAGCTTCCATTGGCCCTGAGATTTTAGCAGCCTCCCCGTTCTCGTGCTACCCAACGCTGCGAAATTGGGGGCTCTTACGGGGTCAGGAGAATATGGCCCGTTTTTTACTGTGTTTAGCATTTTTGATACCCACGTATAGCTTGCTGAGCTCTGAACGTGGGGCTGGGTGTACTCACGGGTAGCTTGCCAGGCTCTCTCAGGGTGGACATGGATCTTATTTGTTGGAGGCAACTCCTAACCGCCTCTGATATACTTCCCGGTTTCTTGATTGCAGGCTTTTGGCCGAATTGACTTGTAGAATACAATCCGTACAAGCAAGAACGCACCCACACACGCATGCATGAATACGCCCAGCAAATACAGAAAGTATGTGCCAAATCAGCGCAGCAGAAACAGACAGTCCATCTCCTGGATCCATCTGCCTCTCAGGGAAGCAAAGGTCGCTTTTGGTCCGATTAACCCCCTATCTGCCACATGGGACGCGCCACGTAGCCTCGTGACTAACCGGGGTGAGATCCCTCATATGAGGGAGATCCGTGGTTTTTTCATCCATATGATGCTTAACTCTGAGCACTCTGAGATATTTGCAAATCTCCGTAGTGCAGGTAACGAACGCGATATTATCTTTTTCGGAGGCTAACGCGTTGAAAACCACACCATGCGGATCTTTCGTTCCCACCGGAAGGGTAATAGCGCGTTTTACTCTACTAGAACAAACGTTTAACCACTCTTATGAATAATTGTTGTCTTATAGAACCTGAATCCAGCGAAGGCTATCGGCGAGATAAAGTCGCTGCTAACTGGCATGAAAACGAAGCCGGCACCAGAACCAGCAAAATTCTAAGTGGAGGTGTACACTGATCGTTTTTATTTAATGTTTGTCCTATGGTAGGATATTCTTGGACTGGTGAATTGTTGTGCGAACTGATGCAACATACACATGTTATACAGTTCTCTCTAGTCCTTTTTTTCAAACTATATGTGTATAACATGTACAGTGAGGTCCTAGTGTTAGTTGTATATGTGTTCTTCCAACGAATTTGTAGCTTCGTAGCGTGAAATAAAATGTCTTGGCTCGACTGTCTCCTTCTTAGGAGAACTAGTCAAATATGGATGGAGAAACTGGCAGAATCTCTATTTGAAAAATCTTGGCGGTACAAGGGTGATTCTCCAATTGTAATGTGTTTGTGAGGTGCAGGTAGTGCAGTGTGATACCATTTAATGCACAAGACCATAGTACGACGCCCCTATAAACCAACTAGTCCTTGCATTGTCGGAAGTATTGCCAGGCTTGCGGAGTTGCCTGCAATTCGCAAGACGTTAGAGGTTCATAGCACGGGTATCCCATGATTGAAGAGAGAATCGGCTGAACCTTTATTCAACCACGTTCATGAAGGAGACCAGAAGTCCTCAACCAGCAAGCGAACCCCCAATCACATGTTGGCCTTCGTGGGTAATTAGTGCCAGGAAGTTTCTAGAGACAATAAAAACAGTTATAGCATCCATTAAGGTCTAAAGTGTTCAGAATATAATAAATCGGATCTCGGCGCATCAGAATCAGCAGCGTTTAGACCTTAATGGATCGAAACACTAGCAATACCTCAAATTACCCCGAAAATCGGAGTAGTGTAAATTAAGTTCTCGACATTTTTACAGACTATAAAGCAGTTTTACAATATTAGTGATAGTCGGCTCGAAATAATGTCGGAAATGCGAAGATCGCGTTTTTTGGTTTCTAATGGACAACTCGTCCGCATGCGGATGACTCGTCCACGCTTACAGTACGCTGCAAATGGCGTAAACCGCGCAAAAATCGCGTTAGGAGGCGTGTTATACCGTCCGGACGGACTACTCGTCCACATCGAGTGGGTGGTCGTTTTTCGCGCTTAAAACGCATTTCCGCGCGATTTCCTAGCGCGGTTCTCCCCTCCCTGGCCCCACCTCCGCTGCTGGCACTTTTCGATGATCAGAGAAATCTGCAACTACGATATTGCTCTTTCGAAGCAACCAGGAACAGCGATCCCTGTAATTTTCTTGCGCGTGATTAGATTCAATTAACCGAGTAATGGTGACCTACTGCTTTTTGTGCAGTTAGAAATCATCGATACCAGCTTAAAAAGTTCTTGTTGTGTCAAGTGGTCTTCCTCGTGTTTGCATAAAACAAAGTGTAACGACGGTTTCGAATCGACATTTGTGGCCATTCTATCGTGAACGAGAACTTTTGCTCAGATCTTAAAATCCCTGCCAAATCTGGAGTTCCCTGCTTAAGAAGAGCGACCTCCAGTTCTTCGCGATGATATTCGGCTTATGACTATAAACATTAAATACGCTCAAGATGCGCGAATTATTGCTGTTTACATCGTTTGGGCGGCACATGGCCAAATACATAACATTGTTCTTGGACTTCTTGAGTTTGGAAAGGAATAGCGGTGGATCTTGCACGTAATTACCCCAACAGGAAAAAACCGCGGAAGGTAGATTAACTGCGTAGCAATTTGGATTGTTGAGTGTGGTATGCAAGAATCACGTGAAAAGTCTGCATTCAGTTAAATATTTAATTGAGTGGTCAATATCCTCCACGTCCAAGGAGTACTTGTCGTGACATTACCACAATGGCGATAGCACATGCTAGACCTATTCAGATGACAACTTTTGAAACTTTTGAAACTTTTGACTCTACTTGTAATCCCTGCATAGTTCACCACTTTCCCTTGCCCAGAGCTAATTCTGAGTGATCGGAAGTAATTCAGCTTTCAAACTATCAACAAACATATCTTAACTCTTTCTACTTCTGCTCGCCAAACACGAAGTGTTACTTTATTTCTTTATTTACGTGTAAGCTGACGTTTCGGCGGATTTCGCCTTCCTCGGAGCCTAGAAAGGTCAAGTTGACTGCAATCTACACGGCCAAACACATCAATAACCAAACAGAGAAGATGTTGAACCAAAATTTCAGTCACATTGAACACAGAGTCTTTGCACGCTCACCGCTTTCTATGAGTCTTCCACTAAATACGTCACTTGGAGGCAAACCGCACAGAGTTCACACGGAATCGTATTGTGCCCATCTCATCAAAATAACAGGCTTATATAATGCCCAATACCACGAGTGATAATGAGGCATTCCTCCCTGCGGTTCATTTTCGGATTCTTGGAATTAATCCGGAATATAATTTCGCGGCAGGGTACTAAGCGAAATAGAACCACAACGTTGCTGAGATATTTGCAAAACTCTGGACCGCAGGTGTCTATGGTGGGGAACGAACGCGCTATTGTCCTTTCCCGGGAGTAACGCGTTCACCACCACACCATGCGGGTCCTTAGTTTCGCCTCTCTCTCAGCTATTTCTATCCATCTTTGCCACAGTCCCGCTGACGGGTGATTGCTGAGAGGCGAAACTAAGGACCCGCATGGTGTGGTGGTGAACGCGTTACTCCCGGGAAAGGACAATAGCGCGTTCGTTCTCCACCATAGACACCTGCGGTCCAGAGTTTTGGAAATATCTCAGCAACGTTGTGGTTGTATTTCGCCTAGCACCCTGTCGTGAAATTATAGTAGGCAGAAAATAAAAAGGTGTATTCTCAATAGTGTCAGTAACTCTAAACGACATTAAATTTTCGAAATAGCTCCTCATCTGCAAAGAATATAGGAAATGCCTTTCAATTTAGCCCTTTACTGCAACTGTTCTTGCTGTTACTCAGACATGTTTTCCGCTCCGTTGCCGCGCACCGACAAAATGGAAAAGAAAGAAACGTAGTTTTGATGGCAATAGAAAACTTAGTAATCCAATTAAAATGTCCTTTCCAGCTATTCACCCAACATCGTTGATGAAACGGTTTTGCACTATCTGATGTGTGCTTTGGTCCAGAAGCGGCTTATTTCCCTATTGGATCAAAACTGGCGTGAGAGTTTGGAAATTCCTGCAAACTAAAGCAAAAATATCTCGCTACAGAAAAACCTGAAATCCGATGAGGTATCGAAGACGTTGGAAGGAGATCATCTTAATCTTTGAATGGTTGAAGCCCCAGAGAGAATGGTGGATGCTTTTTAAAAGTTGGTTACACAACGGCTGTGGTTTAATTTGGATTAAAAACGATAAAGATTCCGACGTTGATCAGTCGCTAAGGGGTTTACCGTTTATGTGACTTCGCCTAGAATTGTTAGGGGTAACAGAATGAAAATTTGGCTTGTTTCCGATATCATATGCGGAGCATAGACGGATGGAAGGCTCCTTGAGCCCGCGAGACGTTACCGAACGGAGGTCCATGTGTGTGCTGCAAGGCGACTCTATTCACTTCGACACAAGCGAAAACTTGGTAACATGGGATTTTCCCACGAGTAGCTCTCCAATTATAGTGCTACACGGAAAGTGCAAGGAAAATTTTGCGCCGATATGCTGAGAAATTATCGGCTGAGAAATTAAAAAATTCGCTGCTGAGAAATTCATTAAAACAGTACGAAGGTGCTTAACCAGCTTTCCTCATCGCTCAAAAAAAGACTCATAAAGTGGCTGACTATTGCAGATCACCGACTATGTTTTTGATTTGCTAGGCAGAAGAAGAAAAACTGTGAAGCAAGAAGTAGGCGCCGGAGACTTTTCATTATATACTGAAGCTGAGTGGAAGGTTCACATTCATTGCCTACTGATGCCATCAGTATGGTGGTGAAAATTTCTTACCGAGCAACTTTAGACATTTCTTGTGTAGACAGTTCAGAAAAAAAATGGGATTTCCAGTCTTTTTGTTATTTTAATGAACTGTCGGTCACACCAAACGGCAAGATAACGCTGGGATCCGACAAAGCTCAAAGGTCTACTTTGTCAGAATATGAGTCCAACAAAGCCTAGAGCACTGACGAATTTGAGTATTGAGGATGCGGTTTCTGAATGCTTCAGAAGAAGCTCTTTTAAAGCAGACTGGATCCACCCGCGACTTTCTGTTTCGATCAACCGCTTTCTGTCCACGATCAACCGTACATCCGCCACCACCAGGGAGGCGCCCCGCTGCCTCTCCACTAACCGGCATGAGATCCCTATATGAGGGAGATCAGTGCGTCTACCACAGTACAGGCGATAATTTGGTAGGATTCATTTCTTCACAAACAGATCTCTGATTAGAGTAGCGCATTGAAAGTGCAAGGAGAATTTGGCAGCGGCATTGATCGACACAAGAAAATTCTTTAAAACAGTGCGAAGCCACATATGCATCCTTCGCACTCGTTAATGAAACCTTAAAAAACAGGTGACGGTTCCACAGCGCAGAATATGAGTTCGACTTTTCTACGCGAACATCGAAGCTCTCGTAGACAGGAAATATGCTCGGTGACTGCCACGACCGACTTTCTATTAACCTCAGCATTGATCAAGTGATTTTCTTCGTATTTTTGTTGAGCAAACGCGAGGTGTTACTATTGTTTGTTCACGATTAAGCTGACGTTTCGGCGGATTTCGCCTTCTTCAGAGCCTGGAAAGGTCAACTTGATAGCAAGTCACTCGGCCAGACGCCTCCATAACCAAACAAAGAAACTCCAAACCAAGATTTCAATCACTTTGAACACAGCTCTGCGCACTCACCGCTTTCTATGAGGTTTCCACTAAGTATGTCACGTAGAGACCAACCGCACAGAAATCACGTGGAAGTATAATGTGCCCCTCACATGTTTCTGGATCGTCTACGTGCTGCGCAGCCCAACAGCGCGTGCGTGATGGAGTCCTTCGACGTTACCGCCCTTTATACAAACGTGTCGAATGACTCCACAATGCAAGCCATATTCGAACTCCTTACACAACACGAAGGAGAAATAAACATGTATGGCTTCAGGATAGAGCACCTGATGGCACTCTTAAAAGAATGCTTGAGCTGCTCAATCTTCAGATGGTCTGGAAAGTACTACGCTCAAATAAGAGGGTTGGCAATGGGGCAATGACTGGCTCCAAGCCTTGCCATTGCATTTATGTCTAAGGTGGAAGCNAAGCCATATTCGAACTCCTTACACAACACGAAGGAGAAATAAACATGTATGGCTTCAGGATAGAGCACCTGATGGCACTCTTAAAAGAATGCTTGAGCTGCTCAATCTTCAGATGGTCTGGAAAGTACTACGCTCAAATAAGAGGGTTGGCAATGGGGCAATGACTGGCTCCAAGCCTTGCCATTGCATTTATGTCTAAGGTGGAAGCACCGGTGATTGATCTTGGGCTGCTACTCTACTCTAGGTATGTAGACGACCGCTTTGTCCTTTCCTCAACACAACAGGAAATGGACAAATGCTTCGAATTGTTAAACGCACAGTCAGAGTATATCAAGTTCACCCGAGAAAAGCCGAAAGAAAAATGGCTTCCATTTTTGAACGTACAAATTCACCTATCAGAAAATGGCTACATTACAAAGTGGTACCGAAAGCCAAGTAGTAAAAATATCTTGGTTCATTACCTCTCCTCTCTCCCCTCTCACACGAAAAGGGCGCTTATAAGAAACATGTTT